>JAPMLY010001560.1:47500-96536 GCA_026401115.1 Tetraselmis chui | reverse complement strand
CACTCATCACTACCTATCACTCGCTATACCCCGAAGACATAGTCTTCTCATCCAGCGGCAGCAACGCCCCACACACATGGAACGGCACCAACATCGCCAACCCGGAATACGACCACGAATGCATGCGCCGCGCAATGGAACACGCAATCACCAACGCCCACTCCACCGCATCACACACACCCAGCTCCACCATCCTCATACTCCCCCGATGGGAACACACACCATACCGCGATTGCAAATGCATAACCTCTCCATAAACCAACCACCTCTACACCCTTCCCAACGACGCAAACACCTTCCTACCCCCCGACCAACACACAGGCCACCCCACCCCTACCCCATTCGGCACACGCTGGATGGTCGACATCTACCTTGTCGCCAACCCCCTCGCACTCTCCACCCTACCCTCACACAAAGCCATGACCGCACTACACAACACACTCGAGTCTATCTACGACACTCACCTCCCCAACCCCATCATCACCATCCCACCTCCACACCTGTTCGACACCTACTCACCGCACTCAGGAGGCATCTACCATTCCCCCCCCCCAACCCCTCCCACCCCTTACCTACCCCCTCCCGGAACGCACGCAATTAACATACCCCCCACAGGAGGAGATCTTGTTTGGAATTGGCAGGACTTCGTATACACATACGGCTCCAAGAAGGGAGGCCCCTCCCCCCTTGGAGCTGCCGCCACCCACCCCGCCTCGGACACCCGCATAAAAATTCTGGTGACCTCCACCCCTCCCTCCCACACCATCAATCGCGCTGAATTAGCGGGCATCGACATAGGCCTCCAACTCGGCCACTCCCACCTCCTTACAGACAGTGCGTGCTCCCTCCGCATCATACAAGGCTACTTAAACTGCCCATTTGCATACCGCCACACCATCCACCGCGACACACTCCTCTCCATCACACACACACACACACACACACACACACACACTCAAGACCCGCTGCGCCTCAGGCATCCGTACACACCTCGGCAAAATCAAAGCACACAACCACTCATTAGGCAATGACCTCGCTGACACCCTAGCTAACAAGGTTGCAGACGGACACCCACCCGACACAACATACACCATAGGTTCAGACGTGTCGATAGGCCATTGGACCTGGCCATACACACTCTTACCGCAAACCTTAGGGGAGCCCATACCCTACATATACACCAACCTCAAAACAGACGCGCGCACACACACACAGCACCAAATACACACACACCCCTCGCACAAACCTCCAAGCACGGTGCCCTCCTCGCCCGCGCCATGGAGGACGGCGCCGACTTCACATTTCACAAAAAACACACCATACTCACCAACACTCAATTCACCCACAATTCATGTGGGGCGTCCACAACACCCGCCTCCTCACCCACAACCCCACCATGCGTTGCCCCATGTGCGGCCAATTTACCAGCAGCGGCCACATGACCGGTAACTGCCCCACCATGTCTGGGCTAAGACACGACCGCCACAACAGTGCGCTACAACTACCCCTCTCTCTTTTGGAACGCCACAAAGGCGGCCGATGGGAGACCATCACCGCAGACTTCGGTAACAAACCCATCAAATCATTCGTATCCCCCACACGAGCTCATACCCCTCTTGACAACCATCCCCCTCATCCTCCACACATTGCACCTACGCACGCCCCTAACTGCACGCCGCCATCACCCCGCATCGAGCGCTCCCCGGGGAGGAGCAAAACCCCCGAACGCCCTTTGGAGAGGTTGGATTAGGTGATTTACGGTCTAGCCATGACTTGTAAGTTTCATGTATGGCATTGTTGGGAGGACGCAGAGACAACAACCGGCGCATACAGTACTTGTTGTAAACCGGCGCATACGGTACATGTTGTAAACAAATTCAATTTCAATTATTTCAATTTCGGAAACGTATCCTACCGCCGTCACTAAAGACAGTACAAAGATCCGGAATACTACTAAAGTACTACTAAACCACATAACGGGGATGGGTCGGTAGCTCGAATGAGCAACGCCGATCGTCTTCGCTCTGGGCCTGGCCTCCCATCGAGCGACAGACTCGTGGACATGGATTAGAATTACTGGCACCATCCACCTCTCCCCACCCGAGCCTAGCTCACTAAGGTCAGTGGATCCGTAGCGACACCTGACGGTACACACTCAAAGGCGAAGCTTTCAGAGATTTGAATTTCATCTCCCCGAGAGCTATCGCGCCACCCACTTCGAAAATCGACCATGTACCCGCCATAGTAATACGAAAGAACCATCACACCCATCACTTACAAAACGCTCCCCCCCCGGGGAGCGCCGCGCCACACCGCGCCCCTCCGAGCGTCCGGACGTTCTTGTCCGCCGCTAACATCCAACAAACCCAAGTCCCATCAAGCATGGTCGTGTGCCGCCAACACACGCAATCCACTCGAAAACCTACTCGAAAATACTTCACTAACCCCCTTGGTTCTCTCCCCTACTCGGAATCAAGCTCAATCAATATGTCCTCGACCCCTACCCCCCCCCCCCCACCTACAGGCAGGCGCTCCTGCGGGACCCCCCGGACCACGGGCGATACACGGACCTCTGCGATCCCAAAAACCAACTCGCGGGCCACCCGCTGACCTCGTTCCTCACTGTCCCCCAACTGGCGCCCGCCGGCGGCGCAGCGGCGGCGGCCCCGAAGGGGGGTGCGCTCGCAGGCCCGTCGGCGTCCCCTCACCTCCCCGTGGTGGGCGCTGGAAACCCCGTAGCCGTGCCAAGCCTGGCACGGTAGGGGGCTAAGAGGGCCGACAGCTCGATCCTTGGGATTAGCAGCTGTCGGGAAAGCCATGTACAGAGGGCTTTTGAAAAAATAATTTCTGTGCATTACCGGCGCCAAGATCTCCCGCTCGGCCCGTCCGATATGTTTTTTCGCATACAGATACTCCTAAATACAGCCTTACTTTAAGGGGTGGGGCCTGTACTACGGCAGCGTTTAATGGTGAGGAGGGTACTGCCGGATCAGCGGTGGGAGGCGGGTGTTGGAGCTGGTGGTGGCCAGCCGGGAAGCACCGCCAGGAAAGGGCGCTCGCTAGCCGTCGACCAGCCATGTGCCGGTCGAACCTTGGCGAGGGGTGAGGCAAGACATGGCACATGCCGGTGGCTAGTCGCAGACGGAGGAGCGGCTATATGAGGCGGCGGCGATCCTCAGGATCAGCCGCCGCCGGAAAGCCCTGTACGGAGGGCTTTTTCGGATACTAAAAAACAATGTCCGTACCCGGCGTCGAGCTAGTTGGGGAGCAACACCAGGGTAGGGCGCTCACTAGCGCGCCGCTACGTCGTCCAGCGTCATCTCCCGGGGGGAGGAGTTAGCTGGGACGGCAAGGAGGACGGTCGCGACGGGAGGAGCGACACGATCTGGCGGCGACGACCCTTTGGGTCGGCGCCGCCGGAAAACCTGGCACGGAGGGTTTTGTTTAATTCCGGGCGCCCGCGGCCCGCCGGATCCGGCTACGGTGACCTGCCCCCCCCCTCTTCGACACCCACTACCCCGACAGACCTTCATACTCCTAGGGGTCCTTGAGCGTGGGCCCGGGTGAGCTCGGAGGCCCCCGCTCAAGAAAAGGCTGCTCGGTGGACGCGTGATCAGAGGGGGGAGGGTACGGCCACATGCCGGAAAACCGACAGGTACCCGGGTACCATACAGAGAAAAAACCGGGGAAATGAGCGGGGAAAATTCAGGCGCGGAGGCAAGAGCGCTAGTTTTTTCTATGTCTGTGTGCCTCGGTCCACCACATGTCCTCGAGGTGATGGGGGACCTCGACACGGAGGACCGCCGCGTCGGTGGACGCGGCAAGACCTTGGGGCGGGGTTTACGGGATGGAGCGGCGGGATCGACGAGCGACCGCGCGAGGAGGGGTGTTTAGCTTGCCTTTCCCCTCCTACCTTCGGCAAGACCGAAGTCACGCGGGACTAGATTAGGCTGGCCCGTCGTCCCTCCCGAACGCCGACCGGCCTAGGCCGGTCGACACCCCGATTCGGTGGGAGCGGGCCGTGCATCGTGAAGGTCGAGCAGCAGTTTAGTTTTGCATTTCTAGACAAGTGGATTTATTTTTAGATCTGTTTTTCTTGATTACAAAATTATTACGATGTTACTGCTTAGGTGGGGGGACTGTGGCAATTACTGCGGTTGCTTACAGTTATATAACTCCCGAGGAACGTCGACACACATTGCAGATATGTGTGTCGATAAGAAATGTACCTGGTCGGAGAGACCCGGGCCCAACCTGCTAATAAGTCATGTATGGCGAAGTAGAGTGGCCCGTGAGACAGCACCCGGTCCAGTTTGCCGGGACATGTTGTAAACAATTTCAATTTCAATTTTCAATGTCCCCCAATTGGCCCCTATCCAAGAGAACATGGGCACAGCTCTAGACCCCGTCCCCATTCGTCGTGGACTCCAGACTCCCCTGGTCCTCGCGGCCCCCCGGTCAACCGCGGACCTTGGATAGGCCGACGATTTCTCCACCCGCATGATCGACTCATACCTCCTCACATGCCAATACTTGACCACCCCCTCCCACCTTGCTCGATTCTGGATTCACGGCGTCTTCCTGCCGGATTCGACTCTCCCCTCGGACCCGATACCATCGGTCTGCTCGGTGGCCCGCCGCTGGCTCATCGAGAGCCTCATCAGACTCGACGACCTCCCCAACCGCACCAAAAATATAATCGGACGGGAACTCGCCCATCACACACGATGGACTGCGAACACCACCCGCACCCACCACCCAACAGCCCCAAAGAGCTACGACACCACACCCCTGCCTGTCGAACTCCACACGGGCTTTCAGGAAATTCGTCTTGTTCTCCCCACCTCGTGCTCAGCGGTCGGCCTACTGTACCAACTCGATTCACGCCAGCGTGAACTCCGATCGGCTGGTCCAGCGCCCCCCTCCGCAACCTCCTCCCCCTCCCTCCCGGCGAAACTACGACAGCAGAAAATTCAACTCCTACGAGACGCCTCAACCCCTAGAGTCTCAGGCCGAAGGGTGAAGATCCGCTCCCCCCTATTCACTGATATCACCGGCCAAGAAACAGTCGCCCTCCTACGGGACCTTCTCACCTCCAACCTAGCGATCGCACTTACCTCTGCCGGATCAGCCCCCACGACCCACCCCCAAAGCATGATTGAGGGCCTCCTTGAGCCGGCCCAGTTCATCCTCCAATTCGCGGACGCCCTCTAGCCAGTGGAAGTTCCCACCCCGATCGAGGACGACCCCTCCTCCCTCTAGGTGAATATCGTCCACCTGCCCAATAACCCCATTCATTCACAATATGGCCCAATATCCCTACACATATTTTCATATTTACTTCACGAACCCGTACCCCCCAATCACCACCTTCACACCATCACCATCACCCCCCCCCCCCCCCGTCACAGGCCATGTTCCAGGCACCTCATGGGCAGACACTTGCCTCACTACAGTCCTCATCTAGTCCCGCCAATCGCTCTCTCTCCCTTACATCAACACGGTCGGCATATTTCCACCCACTCACTTGTTGTACACCCTATTATATCAAACAGCCAACGAGTACATTACCCATCACACCCCCACATCCACCCCCTACCCACTACCCCCTCAACCTCTCGCCCTACACAACCCTGAAGAAATTTTCAGATGGCTCCTACTTCCGCTCCCACCCCTCCACCTCCCCCACCATCACCACCAGCATACAGATATCCACCAGCACAGAAATGTATTGCATCCTCATCTCCACCAACGGCACAGCCACCCTTCCCCTCACCCACACCTTCACCCATAGAGGAGCACACACACAATCAACTTGCACCCTCAGCATCACCCCCCACCACTACTCCACCTTTGGTAGGGCACGTCTGTTGGACCCTATCTTCACCACAACCCCCTCCCCACCTCCCCTCACACACAAAAACACTACACCCTCTACCGCAACCCCCCCGCCCTCCTTCTCCAGTGGACTCGCCACCTTCAAAACAACCACGTCTCCGACCAGTGGCTCCTCGAGCCCTCTGACTTCCACATGCAAGCCGATGATGACCTCCCCCTAGACCTCTCCTCCCTTCCCGAAATCCAGCTATCTTCCACTACCCCGGCCCCACCCCTTCCCACCCACAGCCATCCCACCGCTCCCTCACCTCCCACCCTGCCTCCACCTCCTCCTTCCACGCCAACCCCTCCCACACCCCTACAACTCCCCCTAACAACCCCCTCCCCACCACAGCCCCTACCCTCCTTCCCATCATCACTGAGGACTCTTCAGAACCCATGGACTCCTCTTCCTCCCCTACCCCTCCCCACAACCACACACAACCCCTCCCCCACTCCACCACTCCCCCCACCCCCACACCCGCCCTCTCCCCCCCCATCCACACCTACTACCCTCCCCACACCCCCCCCACCTTCCCCCCAACCGACCATGCGGAATCCCCCCCTACCCTCGCCTCCCCACCGACCCCTCGCTGAAACCCACACCACAGGCCGGCATCGCCAAACACTCCCGCCCCTCCCGCAAGAAAACCTCCCCATCCCCTCCCCCACGCACCCCCCCCACACCCCTCCCTCACCCCCAAGCCTAACCACACTGCCCCCCCTCACACCCCCGCGCCGAACCCCCCACCGGCTTCTTCCCCCGTCTCCCATCCCTCCCTCGACCCCACCCTCCTTCCCCTACCCCCCTCCTCACCGGAATGAGATGACTACACCCTCGACGAATACGATGACCTGCTGGAGGAAGACCTAGAGGAGACCCGCAACCTTCCGGCTGCCACCCCCCCCTCCCACGGCCCCAACAGCCCACACAGGTCACCCCCGGCCGACACTGCCGAATGTCATCATTAGTCCCCCACAGGACAGCCCCGAGGTTAGACCGCACACCCAACCCCCCACCCCCCAGCCCGATATCCGAAGTCACGCTGTAAACACCACGCTACAATAAACTCTCCCGGCCCGCTTTACCCCTTGTTGCATAGCTTTACATAACTACCTATTCGACCTTAACCTAGAATACGGCCTCCCTACACCCATCGGCTACCTCGACTCCTCTGCGGTCCTCTCCTTCCAATGGGGGCGTTACCAGGTCCTCTCTAACCTATACTGCATTGCTACAACATTAACAAAACTCCACTCCACTCCCACCGCTTCCTATACAGTTTTTACTAATAACGAAGTCGACTGACACCACCACAACTCCCAATACCCATGCCAATGGACTAACCTCTCTAACCGAGGCTTCCCCCCCCGTCCGGGTACGCCTAACCACTCTCTCCTCGTCCTCACATGGCAAAACTCTCACTTCGGCCTCCTCCACCTAACTCACTCCTCCGCTACCTGGATTGACTCTCCACACCACCCCCCTCCGTCCGACCTCCTCGCCCGCTCTCTCAATCTCCTCTCCGACTGGAACTCCTCCTCCCCCCCACCCGTCGGTGACCTTCGCTCACTCAACCCCCTCGCCAAAACGACTCCGACGGAGCATGGTCATGCGGAACCCACGCCCTCCTACACACCTACTTCGTCACCACAGCCCCCCCAGACCAAGAATACAACCCCCCCTCTTTCGACCCTCGGACCTCGGTATACTCCCTCCACACCCTCCGATGGAACCACACCTTCCGCTCCGCTCCCCTCCCAAAGGGCCGACCCCAACTACTCGCCGCCCTGCACCCCCCCATACCACCTACCCTCCCTCAGCTCCCTACCCCTCCCCCCCTCTCCCCCTCCCCCCCCTCTCCCCCTCCCTTCCCCCCTCCCTTCCTACCTCCTCCCGCCGCCCACCTCCCCGACGGTCCTCCCAACACCTCCCCCTCCCCCCCTCCCCCATCCTCCCACACCACACATCCCAACCACTCCATCTCATCACACTCAACACCCGCGGCCTCCACACCTCCATTATGGATGTCGAACACCTCTCCACCACGCACCACCCGGACGTCCTCATACTCACCGAAACCAACCATGCCACCCACAAATCCCGTTGGCGTATCGCCCTCCCCCAATACCACCTCAAAAGCTCCCGACCCTACTACTCACATGTGCCCCTACCCAACGCATGCGTTCTCTTCGCGGTTCGCACAGCCTCGTTCCAGTCTGCCATTGTCCTAACCCCGCCCCCCCACCTCATCCCCCATATCGCCGGACTAAAACTTGTCCCTCATTCAGGCACCCCCTACCTCCTCATAGAAGCATACATGCCCCAACTCCACACCCCCCAACTGAACCGCTTATATGCTGAAGTTGCATCATGGGGCCTCCGCCTGGCAGACGCCCACCCGCACCACCGCGCCCTCTGGGGAGGAGACTTCCAATCGACCACCATCACAGGTACATGTCGCCTTGCCTTCACCTCCCTACTAGAATCCCACCTCCTACCCCTCCACAACCCCATCCCTACCTTCCCCCGCAGCGGGGGCTGCCTTGACCACTGGCTCACCACGCCCCCTTTACCTCTCACCCTCCCACCTTCCTCTTGCTCGGTATTCCCCTCCCCCTCCCACTTTACCGACCACTCTGCAATCCACCTCGTCATTCCCGCCCCTTTCTCTCTTATGGCACCCCCCCCCCCCCATACCCACCCCCACACACACCACACCACACGCAAACTCAACTTTCGACTTCCCCTCACACCCGACCACATACAAGCGTACCAATCCGGCACCCCCGACCTCATCAACGAAACGGCAGCCCTCCACTCAGAAATACTCAACACCCCACATACCTCAGCCTCCCCCGACACCCTCGACACCCTCGCCTCACAATTCACTACACTCCTCTCCCAACACATGGACCACGCCGCCACAGTTTGGCCTCTCCTCCCCGCCAAATAACCCCGCCCACCTAAGGCGTCCCTTGACCCTATTTGGCTTACAAAAAACACGCACTCACATACTCAAACTCCGCAAATGTAGTACGAACAATGGCCCCCTCCCCTTCGCCCAAGCCCTCCTAAACACAACCGAATATCTCACCACTGACACCATCAAACAACAGTGCCAAGCACGCATACGCCAACTTCTACGCGCCACCACCACAGATAAGCTGAAAAATATATAAACTCGAGCCAATACGGCCTACGACACCTGCCCTAAATCCTCCCACCGCCTATTCAAAATTAAAAGCGGCCTCCTACCCCCCGCCAGCGCTACCTCGACCCTCCACCGCATTACCAAAACTGATAAAACTACCGCAACCTCTCCCTCTGCCGTCATAGAAGCGGTACACTCTCACTTCGCCACCGCACTCGGCCGCGCCACCCCACACGACCTGCCCACCCCCCCGTGGGAACTCCCCGACAACCCCGACAACCCCGACAACTTTACCATCGAACCCCGCGGAGACCCCTCTCTCACCCTCGCCGACATGATTACCCGCGACACCTTCGATAAAACCCTTAACTCCCTAGGCACCGGCAAAGCCCCCGGCCAAGACGGTATCCCCAATGAAATAATCAAATTCTTGCCACCGGCGACCCGCTCTGCCCTCTTCTCTCTCCTCTCCCTCCTCGCCCACAAGTCCTACACCCCTCTTGATTGGTGCCACAACACAACCTGCCTGCTACAAAAAAAAGGTGACCCCTCCCTGCTCGACAACTACCGCCCTATCGCCCTCATGAATAACCTCCTTAAACTATGGACCGCACTAATCAAAGATGCAGGCTCAAATACGCCGAAACCCACGGCATTCTCAGCGACCAACAAGACGGATTCCAACAATACCGCAGCATCCACGACGCCCTCTCCTCCATCATTATGACGATGGAGGACGCGAAACTGCACAACAGAGACATCTACGTCATGTACGCGGACTTCAAAGGCGCCTTCAACGCCGCGGACCACCGCATCATGTTCAAACACATGCGTCAACTCGGTATGCCCCCCACCTTTGTCGACACATGCGAACACCTCTACGGGGTCTCAACCACAGACTAGATTACACCAAATGGCCCCACCCCTTCCATCGACATAAATCGCGGAACCCTACAGGGAGACACCCTCTCCCCATTTCTATTCACACTCTTCCTTGAACCCTTCCTTCGATGGCTCACGGTGGGAAGCCGGGGCTATCGCCCAGGCCCCCCCGCCACTAACGTCGACCCCACAGAACCCACAGCCACATAATCAGGACACGGCTTCGCTGACGACCTCAGCCTCGCCACGGGCTCGACCCCCAACACGGTCATCCACCCAGCCCCTCCGTGTCCGGAGCCGTACGTCGTATCCAAGTACCGCGCCTAAAAGTCGGTACCCGATGGGAATATATCTCATATATATATACCCCCGTACTGCCCGAGCAATGGGCTCCCGCAATACAACCACTACTGGCTAGGTAGTAGGGCCAAGACTCCCCCGGAGCACAACGTACGGATGTGTCCATTATCGTGCCCACCCCGGGGATCTCACAATCGACTAGCCCTATTAGTCTCGAGTTTTCCCAAGAGGCGAGGCGAGAAGTTACGTTGGCCGGAGGAGGGTCGAAGCCGAAGGAGCGACACGGTATGACGGCGGAGGTCCACAAGATTGACCGAAGCCAGAAAAACCCGGTACAGAGGGTTACCGGCTTATGAAATTGAAATAAATTGAAATTGAAATTGTTTACAACATGTACCGTATGCGCCAGTTTACACCAAACACCGTATGCGCCGGTTGTTGTCTCTAGGCCCTCCCAACTATGCGATATAGGGAGCTTACAAGTCAGGGCTTGACCGTTAACCGCCTAAATCCAAAACCTCCAGGGATGTTCGGGGGTTTTACTCCCCCCCGGGGAGTTGTGCAAGACGAGGCGAGGGCGGCGTGCAATCAAGGGCTTGCGGAGGGGCAGTGCGTGGAGGCGCGGCGGGAGGTCGTGCGGGATTTGATGCGGTATATGAGTAGGAGATGATGCAGTCATTGGACAGTATGCGTGTGGAGTTGTGCAAGGATTCGAGACGTGTCGAGGCGCGCTTTGGAGATGAGTTTGTAAGGAGGGTCTGTGCGGGCGGTGAGCAGGGAGGTGAGACTTATGATGGTGGAAGAGTGCGGTGTACTTGTGCGGCTCATGACGATGGGAAGGATATCTACCACTGTGCTTGGCCAGTGGCTGCGGATGGCATTTGCAAGGAGAGTTTATTTGGCACGTATGAGGTGAGCTGTTTGGGGGAGGTTATTGTCCGTGCTATACTTCCATTCCCCTATCTGAATCTTTTTATGGATGCGTAACGGCGGCGACCGTTTGTGTGACCGACGAATCGAGGTTCGAGGAGGCGGATAAAGTCGGGTTTGTGTGCGGGGGGTCGTAGCGCGGGGGGGAGAATCTCAGGTGGGAGGACGGCGGGACACGAGGTTAGGGAGTCGGGCGAGAGACCTTCGTCATCAACAACAAGGCGGGTGGGCATGTGGGTGGTGTGAGGTGGGTGACAGTCAAGTGGAGTGTGGGTAGGAGCGGGGGAAGCAAATGATTTTATGGATTTGTTACCGAAGTCTGCAGTGATGGTTTCCCATCGTCCTCCGTTGTGGCGTTCCATGAGGGAGAGTAGGAGTTGCAGCGCGCTTTTGTGTCGGTCCTGGCAAGACATGGAGGGGCAGTTACCGGCCATGTGGCCGTTGCTAGTGAATTGGCCACATAGGGGGCAGCGCAGGGTGGGGTTGTGAGTAAGAAGGCGGGTGTTGTGGACTCCCCACATGAATTCTTGCTTGTGGGTCTTGCTTGTGGGTGAACTGGATATTTGTGAGGGTTGAGTGTTTATTGTGGAAAGAGAATTCGGCGCCGTCCTCCGCGGCGCGGGCGAGGAGGGCTCCGTGTTTGGTTGTTTGCAAGAGGGGTGTGTGTGTGTGTGTGTTTGGTGCTGTATGTGTGTGCGTCAGCTTTGAGGTTGGTGTATTTGTAGAAAAAAGTTTCCTTAGGGTTTGTGGAATGAGGGTGTATGGCCAGGTCCAGTGGCCTATCGTGACCTCGGAAACTGTGGTGTATGTAGTGTCGGGTGGGTGACTATCCGCGACTAGGTTGGCGAGGGTGTCTGCGAGGTCGTTACCTAGGGAGTGGTTGTGGGCTTTGATGTTGCCGAGGTGTGTACGGATGCCTGCGTCGCAGCGGGTTTTAAGGGTGTGTGTGATGGATAAGAGGGTGTCGCGGTGAATGTTGTGTCTGTAAGCGGAAGGGCAGTTTAAGTAGCTTTGTATGAGGCGGAGGGGGCACGCACTGTCTATACGGAGGTGGGTGCGGCCAAGTTGAAGGCCTATATCTATGCCAGCCAATTCAGCTCGATTTATTGTGTGCGAGGGAGGGGTAGAGGTCACCAGGATTTTGATGTTGGTGTCCGAGGCGGGGTGGGTAGCTGCTGCTCCTAGTGGGGACGAGCCTCCTTTTTTCGAGCCGTCTGTGTAGACAAAGTCCTGCCAGTTCCAAGCAAGAGTACCTATGGTGGGGGGGGTATGTTAGTTGCATGCGTTCCGGGAGGGGATATGTGATGGGGTGAGTTGGTTTGGGGGGAGGTGGTATATGCTTGCCGAGTGGGGTGAGTAGGTGTCGAAGAGGTGAGGCGGAGGGATGGTGATGGCGGGGTTGGGGAGGTGAGTGTCGTATATAGATTCGAGAGTGTTGTGAAGGGCGGTCATGGCTGTGTGTGATGGGAGGGTGGAGAGTGCGAGGGGGTTGGCGACGAGGTAGAGGTCGACCATCCAGCGTGTGCCGAATGGAGTAGAAGTGGGTTTGCCAGTGTGTTGGTCGGGGGGTGGAGTGGTAGGTGTGGGAGTGAAGGGATTTATTGAGGGGGTCGGAGTAGAGTTCTGTCTGTATGTGGAATGTGTGGCGGAGAGCTGTGAGTAGGTCTTCTCTAGTGGCCCATCTATTACGGGTGGTGGTGGCGGGTGTGGGTGAGTGGATTTCTGAGCGAGAGCCTAGGCGGGTGAGGAGGTGGTAGACCTCCTCTTCGAACGTATGCTGCGTGAGGTCGGGGCGGAAGAGTTGAAAGAGGTGGCGGACGCGGGGGCCGTTAAGGGTGGTGACCGTGCGGCCGTCGGGAGTGCAGAGTACGGTGGTGTCGTGGAGTGATGGGTGTGCGTGGATGGCGAATTTGCCGGTAGGGAGCATGTCGAGGTCGGGGTTAATGGGGTCATGGTTGAATGTGATTAGGGGGTGTGACCAGGGAGGGGGTCCGGGTTCTGGCAGAATGGGTGTGGTGGAGGGGACGAAGCCGGAGTTAAATGCGGTGAGGGCGGTGGGGCCGGAGGGAGTCTCACTGATGGTGTCGTGTAGTTGTAGGCATGGGGCCCACTGGACTTCGTGGAGGCGGGTGAGGTCGTGTTGTTGGCCGCGAGCACACCACTCGCACTGCCATGTGGCGGGTCCCTGAGCTGGGCGGCATTGGGAATGTATGGCGAAGTGCGGGCATGTGCAGCAGGTGGAGGTGGGTTCTGTGTGCAGTGGGTCATGACAGATGGAGCAGGCGGTGGGGGAGGGGGTGGGGAGGCATACCGATGTGGGGGTGGAGGAGATGAGGCGGAAGCCGTCGTCGAGTTGTAACTGAATGTCCCATTCCGTGAGGTGTTCCGGGGCCCATTCAACCATGTACTGCGTTTGGCCGTATTCTGTGTCCTTGTGTTTGGAGATGATACGCGTTACGTCGCAGGGGGGGTAGTGGTGGTCCGAGGGGGTGAGGTATTCTGTGTCTAAGTGTGTGGTGGGTGCGGTGGGGGTGGGGTGAGTGGTGCGGGAGGTGTAGATGCCGGATGAGAGGGTGGGGGGTGAGCGAGGGAGGTGTGGGGAGAGGAGGGGAATCCATGAGGGGTGTATAGTGGTGGGGGGGGATGCTTGTTTGGTAGTGAGGCCTGTGAGGGGGAGGCGGTTGTGGATAGTATCGAGGGGTTCGGTGAGGATTGCGGCGAGGAGGCGGATGGGAACTGAGAGTGGGGTGGTGGACCTCGTGAGTGTGGTGATGGATTTGCATGATTTGAGGATGAAGGAGGATGAGGTGGCTCTGAGGAGGACTTGTGGCCACGTGGTGATGTTATTTTTCCAGAGGGGGGTGAGGCGGGGGAGGAGGGAGGCGTGTGTTTTGCGGGGAGAGAAATCGCAGTAGGCTTGCTTATATGTGTGAGGGTCGGTGATGTGTGTGGCTTTGTCCCGGAGTGAGGCGAGGAGGGCGTTGTCTTGAGTGGTGAAGTGGGCGCGGATTGTGGAGGCGATAGGGTTGGTGAGGGAGAGTGGAGGGATGTTGTGGAATAGGGTGCCCGCATCGCGCTGAGCTCTGACTAAGCACTTGAGTGTGGGTGGGGTGTAACAGGTTGACATGATGGATTCCGAGGGCCAGTGGGAGTACGTGGTGGATAAGGTGCGGATGTGTGCGCGGGCCATGTGGCCTCTATAGCCTGAGTTGTTCATGATTTTATGTAGGTGGCAAACTGTGAGTTGTGCGGCGTGGGCTTTGAGGGAGGGGAGGCCGTATCCTAGGTCTGAGGTAGGGCGGTGAAGGGCGGTGCGGGGAAGGTTACGTACCGAGGAGACGGCGGAGCGGAGTGCGCGGCAGATTTGTCCTTCTAGAGTGTCGAGTTGGGAGTCGGTGAAGAGGCCGAGCTGGAGGGTGAAATGCTTTCCGATGAGGAGTCCACGGATGACCCTGATTCTGCGGGATTGTGTTAGTGGGGAGGTGGAAAGGGTGGTGATGAGGGATGCAGTGGTATGTTTGAGTTCGTGCCAGTGTTTGGTGAAGTTGAGGGAGGTGTTCAGTTCTACCCCTAGGACTCGGTATGTGTCCTTGGGGCCAATGGAGGGGATGGGGGCCGGGGTGGAGTTTAGGGAGATGAACTGAGTTTGCAGGCGGGATGCGAGGAGGGTAGTGTTGGCGAGGGTGAGGGCGTTGCCTGTGCGCCAGAGGGCGCCGGTGATGCAGCATTTGCGGATGTTGACGGTCATGCCCGTGTAGGCGCTGAAGAGGGAGAGTTTCCTGAGCTGGATGGTCATGTTGGGGGTCGAGCCCGTGGCGAGGCTGAGGTCGTCAGCGAAGCCGTGTCCTGGGTATGTGGCTGTGGGTTCTGTGGGGTCGACGTTAGTGGCGGGGGGGCCTGGGCGGTAGCCCCGGCTTCCCACCGTGAGCCAGCGAAGGAAGGGTTCAAGGAAGAGGGTGAATAGAAAGGGGGAGAGGGTGTCGCCCTGGAGGGTTCCGCGATTAATGTCGATAGAAGGGGTGGGGCCATGTGGAGTAATATAATCTGTGGTTGAGACCCCGTAGAGGTGTTCGCATGTGTCGACAAAGGTGGGGGGCATACCGAGTTGACGCATGTGTTTGAACATGATACGGTGGTCCGCGGCGTTGAAGGCACCTTTGAAATCCGCGTACATGACGTAGATGTCTTTGTTGTGGAGTTTCGCGTCCTCCATCGTCATAATGAGGGAGGAGAGGGCGTCGTGGATGCTGCGGTGTTGTCGGAATCCGTCTTGTTGGTCGCTGAGAATGCCGTGGGTTTCGGCGTATTTCGAGCCTGCATCTTTGATTAGTGCTGTCCATAGTTTAAGGAGGTTATTCATGAGGGCGATAGGGCGGTAGTTATCGAGGAGGGAGGGGTCGCCTTTTTTATGTAGGAGGCATGTTGAGGTGGTATTGGGGGAGGGCTATGCGCCAGCGGGATTTGTGGGTGTCGTGGTTGGTTTCGGTGAGGATGAGGACGTCCGGACGGTGCGAGGTAGAGAGGTGTTCAACATCCATAATGGAGGTGTGGAGGCGGCGGGTGTTGAGGGTGATGAGGTGTAGTGGTTGGGATGTGTGGTGTGGGAGGATGGGGGTCAATCCAGGTAGCGGAGGAGTTAGTTAGGTGGAGGAGGCCGAAGTGAGAGTTTTGCCATGTGAGGACGAGGAGAGAGTGGTTAGGCGTCCCCGGACGGGGGGGGGGAGCCGCGGTTGGCGAGGTTAGTCCAGTGGCTCGGGTATTGGGAGTTGTGGTGGTGATTATCGACTTCGTTGTTAGTGATAACTGTGTACGAGGCGGTGGGAGTCGAGTGGAGTTTGGTTATTGTGGTAGCGAGGCAGTATAGGTTAGAGAGGTCCTGGTAACGTCCCCATTGGAAGGAGAGGACGGCAGAGGTATCGAGGAAGCCGATGGGGGTGGGGAGGCCGTATTCAAGGTTTAGGTCGAATAAGTAGTTATGCAACGCTATGCAGCAGGTGAGGGGGTTAAAGTGGGCCGGGAGAGTGGAATGTAGCGTGGTGTTGACAATGTGACTTCGGATATCGGGCTGGGGGGTGAGGGGTTGGTTGTGGGGTCTAACCTCCGGGCCGTGAGGCCCGTCTTGTGGGGGACTAATGATGATAAGCGGCCTTGCCGGCCGAGGCTTGTGGAGGGCGAAGGTGTGAGGCTCCGGAGGGTCCGTTCGTCGAGGTCTTGCGCATTTCGGCGAGCAGAAGGTCCTTAAAACGGATGGTCGTTTGGAGCTTGAGAGGGGGTGGGAGGTGTAGGGATGGCGGAGAGAGTATGAGAGGGAAGGGGAGGGGGGATTGAAAAAATGTAAGCAAGGTGTGGTAGGTATTAGGAGGAGGGCGATAGTGGGGAACTGCAGTGACAGAGGGGGCTGTCGATATCGTATCAAAAGTGCTTCGGGGCTTCCGAGAGAAGCCTCGGAGCAGGCCTAAAGGGGGTGAGGAATGTAGGGGCGGGGGAATACGAGTTTCGCTGAGAGTGTTAGGGGTACGTGATTGCAAGACCGTGTCAGTAAGAGGGGGGCGATATTTCCGGGGTAGGTAAGTACGCGGAGGGGCGGGTGACCGGTTAAGCGGTCGGATAGAGCAGGGCTGGCGGGCTAGTCGCATCGGGGGAAGAGTTGTCATTATTGTAACGACAGGCGAGTAGGGCAGAGCATGGAGGGTGGAAAAAGTAGGAGGGAGAACGACTGCACTAGGGTCTACAGTGAGGTAACCGCAGGTAAGCGCGAGTGTCTGATGGGTCAGTCGGGTTAGGCGGGCCATTATGTAAATAGAAAAGGGAAAGAAAATTAGAAATCGGAGGGGCACAGCGACTGGACGGAGCAAGGGAGCAGCGGAGGGACAGCCGTCAACTGGAGGATTAGGTAGGGGGGAAAAGGTGAGCGGGGCACCGGGGTTTGCGGCTGATACCGGGGGAGGAGAGTGGGAGTCGTCGGCGGATGGATCGTGTCGGTCGGCAAGCGGGGAGTTCGTGCGAGGGGGAGCGTACAGGGCCCGGGCTGGCGCGACAGGCCAGGTGGCATGTGTAGTCGTGAACAAGCTAGTGTATGTGTGGGGTAGGAGGGTAATATGAGGGGGAGGGGGGTAACGACGAGAACTGATCAGGGCGGTGTTTAGTGCAGGGGCAAGAATCAGGCCTTTAAAATATTTTTTATCTCTGATTAAAGAAAACGACATTCGAGTTTCATGATATGGCATTGCTGGTCGAATTTTGAAGCACTGTGGCTCGGAAGCATTATGGTGAGGGAGAGGTGTCGATTTTAGTGCGCTGTTAACGATAGGATCAGCGTAGGCTAGCGGGAGGGGACGCTGGGGGCAAGACAGGTCCTTATTGTGGGACGGGGGGTGACGGTCGGCGAGCGGCAAGTTCGGGCTAGAGGGAGTGTATAGGGCAAGGGCCGGCGCGACTGTCCAGGCGGTACGTGCAGCTGCGAGGGGACTAGTACAGTTATGGGGTAGGAGAGTAGCATGAGGGGGAGGGGGCTGGCGATGAGTGATGATCAGGGCAGTGGTTAGTGCTGAGGCAAGAATCAGGCCTGTAGAATAATGTTTTATTTGGATTAAAGAAAACGATTCTCGAGTCGCAAGATGTGGCATTTTTGGTCGAGCTTTACAGCACTGTGGTTGGGAAGCACTAAGGTGAGGGAAAGGCATCGATTTAGGTGCGTTATTAACGAGAGTATCAGCGTAGGCTAGCGGGAGGGGGCGGGGGGTGCTAGACTGGGCCTTACTGTGGGACAGAGCGGGACGATCGCACCGGTACGGGTCTTCTGTGTGGGTTGTTGAGTCAGCGGCCCGTCCCGGGTCAGTGGTTGACCTAGGAGCGGCGAGGACCATAGGCGTCTGGAGTCCTATGACTAGTGAGTATTCTAGAGCCGTGTCCAAGTCTTGGGTGGATGGGGGTGGTTGGGGCACAGTGTTGAGTAGATCGAGCGGATGTCCCGCTGGATAGCTCCGGGGGTGGTAGGGGTCCGCGGTGGGCGCATTCACGGGCCGATCCCGCAATGGCATAGGCATATGTCTGTGAGTGGGGGGGGGGGTAGGGGCCGAGGACATTTCGATCGAGGTGGATTTCGAGTGTGTGAGAGAAGTAGTGGGGTTGATTGTGGCTTTTCGAGTAGGTGATTGAGTGTAGTGCGCGTGTTCGCTGCACGCGACCAGGCCCGGTGGGACCTGGGTTTGTTGGGTGTTGGCGGCGGACGGGAACGTCCGGACGCTCGGAGGGGCGCGGTGTGGCGCGCCGCCTACCGGGGAAGAGACCTTTTGTAAGCGATGTGTTACTTTGGTGTGTCGCAGTACTTTGACGGGTACATGTGTGGTGTTCGAAGTGGATGGCGCGATAGCTGTCGGGGGGATGAAATTCAAATCCCTAGAAGCTGCGCCTTTGAGTGTGTACCGTATGGTGTCGCTACGGATCCACTGACCATTGTGAGCTAGGCTCGGGTGGGGAGAGGTGAATGGTACACGATGTTCAGCGACCCTGTCCACCAGTCTTGCGCTCGATGGGAGGCCAGGCCCAGAGCGAAGACGATCGGCGTTGCTCATTCGAGCTACCGATCCATCCCCGTTATGTGGTTCAGTAGTACTTTAGTAGTACTTTGGATCTTTTTACTGTCTTTAGTGACGGTAGGATACGTTTTTCCCAACCTCCAAACTGTGCGAGGGATTCCAAGTGCACCCGCGCCCGCGTCCACGTCCGCGCCCGTGCCCGGGCCTACGTTCAACACCACCACGCACTATCTCACCCATGCACTCTTGTTGCTCCCCATCCTTCTCAAAGGATGCGTTCGAGTATGATTCGTCGTCTCTAGGTGCCTCAGAAAGGGAAGTATACGAGTGCGATGGTTGTACGCGATTTTCCGCCGCGGCGTTGCGAGGCTCGCAACCGGCATTTCCTCATCCTACCCTGTCTCGTCAGCGATCAAGTCTACCGCTTCAGCACTACAAACGCCCGAACCACCAGCCCCACCATGTTCCTAATAATTATGGGCGTTGTCGAGCTGGGTATGAAGACGTGAGCGGGTCTTACCGGCCAGCTCTAGCTCTTCTTCGGGGGCGGTTAGGCTGTCGCCATCCTCACTCCGCGCGTCACGCTCCCGACCTTTGCGCTTACGTACTACGTCTAGTACGCGAGGTAGCCGCATCAGCTCCCAAAAGTGGCCACATACCACGCTGGTCTATAATACTCATCGAAGTAGGGGGCTCGAGTGCTGTTAGTGGCGTATTTTTCAAGTTAGGGGACGTTTTCGGGACGCATGTCGGCTGCTTTTTGAGTAGAAAACCGCTAACTGAATGGCTAGTGACTCACCATCAGGGTCACATTGCAAAGTGCACCGCCGCCAGATACGGCAATATTTTCAGATAAATTTTTTTCTGCGACGCTCCTGAGTGTGAGGAATGCCCCTGATCTGAGTTTACCTACAAAAAAGCAGAAAGCTGATTTATCATATGGGGTTTTTGCAAACGGTCACCAGTGTTCTAACCTTGTAGGTTAGGACACTGGTGACCGAACCTACAAATATACATTATGTCTTGGCGTTGTACGTGGACGACATCATCATCGTCGGACCAGCGGGTAGCTTCATCGTTGGGTTCAAGTCGGCTTTCGGCGAAAGGTTCAATGTGCATGACCTCGGTCCAATGTCTTGGTTGCTTGGGATGACAGTCGAGCGTGATCGTGGCAACCGCATCATCAGGATTGCACAGCATCAATACGTCTTAGATATGCTGGAGCGCTTCAACACAATGGACTGCAAGCCAGTGGGCTCACCTATGGCGGTCGATGCTTTGAGCAATTGTGTGGAGACGTCGACATCAAAGCTGCCTCCCGGTCTAGTGCCGTACCGAAGCTTGAACGGTAGCTTGTGGTACGCTTCCATAAGCACACGGCCCGACATCACCATGGATGTTAGCCACCTTGGTAGGACAAGTCCGACCCCTCTCATTCACATTGGGAGCATGCCAAGAGGGTGCTCCGCTACCTCAAGGGGACCACAGACTCGGTGTTGGTGTACGGAGGCGCACCATCATCAAAGGTGGTAGGATGGTTAGATTCTGACTACGCGAGTCATATTGGCAAGCGGCGCTCTCGCACGGGGTATTTGTTCATGCTCAACGGTGGAGCGGTGAGTTGGAAAAGTCAGCGGCAACAAGCTATGGCGCTGTCGACAGCGGAGGCAAAGTATATGGCGCTGACTGCGGCCACTCATGAGGCGATGTTTTTGAAGCAATTGCTTCATGAGTTTCACCAAGACTCCGGGTCTTCCATCACCATTCACGAGGACAATCAGAGTTGTATCGCGCTCAACAAGAATAGCATGACGACCGTGTTGAACGTGGTCTGCACGGTTCGATAAGGAAGGTACTGTAACTTGCGGTGTGCTGGTTACATGTACGCTAAACAACCAGCCTTGGGTGGCGGCTGGTGTCGAGACAAGAGAAGTGACTTCAGCTATAGTTGTTAGCTGTCTATAAGCTAGTTCGTGATATCGTGCTCAAGCACTCTAGATGATGTCATGTACATAAGGACTTCTATCAGAGCGTACATTAGCTCTCTGTAACTAATCTGCATTAGGAATTACTTACAACACTCCCCCTCAAGATAGCTAAGGTGTGTCTTGTAACCAGATGGAAGTGATTACAGAATTCCCTCTACGAAGTGTGTCGCTGCATGGGTCCGGATGTCCCCAGAAAACCCTAAACCCTAATGTCTAGGCTCCAACGAGTGCAGATCCGGGCAGTGGCTTGGTCAGCATGTCGACGACCATGTCACCAATGGGTAGGTACCGTAGTTTGACACTCCCCAGCTGCACGTGGTCCTTCACGAAGTGATACTTCAGGTCGATGTGCTTGGTCTTCTCGCTCACCAGTGCATTCTGCGAATAGGCGATGCAGCTCTGCTTGTCTTCCCAGATGGTGGTCGTCCCGCTGACAGGTCGACTGAGGATCTCCGAAAGCATCTGTCGAATATGGATGGCCTCCTTAGTCGCGTCCGCTGCTGAGTAGTACTCAGCCTCGCATGTTGACTGTGCGACGCATGACTGTTTCCTAGACTTGTAGCTGACTGCACCTCTGCCCAGTGTAAACACAAATCCCGATCGTGACCGGCGTGTCACACTGTCATTGCCCCAGTCTGCATCAGCAAAGCCTGTAAGTTGGAGAGTGTTGTCCTCACCCCCCCCCCCCCAACGTCAGGCTCATGGCTGGAGACCCCTTGAGGTAGCGCAGCACCTTCTTAAGGGCGTGCATGTGGGCCACCGTGGGGTACGCCTGCGCAGAGCCCAGAATGCTAAGCGCGGTCGAAATGTCCGGGCGAGTGCATACAGCGGCGTACTGCAGACTGCCGAGCAGGCTCGGGTACACGTCTCGGTCCGCGCCCGTGAGAGGTACATCCGTCTGCTTGGAGATGGCAGCCAAGAAACCGGGGTCCATCGGGAGACATGAGGGTTTGCAGTCCACCATGTCTTGCTTTTCAAGCAGCTCGCGCACGTATTTGCCTTGGTCGAGGCTGATGGTGCGCGCTGCTCTGTCCCTGGTGATGTGCATGCCGATGATGTCGGACAGATCACCATGATCTTTGATGTCAAATCGGGATCGCACCAGCGCGGTGAAGGCCACCCGCCATGCGGTGTTGTTGCACGCCACTGGAATGTCATCCACGTAGAGGGCAATCATGGCGAAGATGCCGTCCGCCTCAAAAATGTAGATGCACGGGTCCGATATCAGCTGGCGCCAGCCTTGAGAGACGAGCCAATTGCGAAGCAGCTCATTAAACTCCCTGGGGGACTGCTTCAGGCCGTACAGGCACCGGCGCAAGTGACAGACATTGGTGGTCCCGTCATCGGACCCAAGGGGCTGTCTGATGTAGACATCCTCTTTGATGGGTGCGTACAGGAACGCCGTGTCGATGTCGAGACCGCCCAGCTCGAGGTCACGAGCCACGGCGATACTGAAGAAGACGCGGAGGCTAGCTAGTTGGATGACGGGTGAGAATGTCTCCGTGTAATCAATCCCCTCGCGCAGGCTGCAGCCCTTTGCGACAAACCGCGCCTTGTACCGGGAGACAGCACCAGATGCGTCAGTTTTAGCCTTGTAAACCCACATGTTGTTGACCACGCGGCGTCCAGCGGGCAGGGGAACGAGATCCCATGTCTGGTTGGACGTCAGAGAGTCGAATTCCACCTGCATGGCCGTCTTCCACTCCGCCGAATGTGGACTAACCAAAGCAGCTTTGTAGGATGTTGGTTCAACACAGACGCTCGCATACCACCAGGGCGACGGCACGCACATGTCCGTGAGAGCACCTGTGACGTGGCTGAGCGACCATCATGGAGAAGTCAGGAAGCGGAAAGATGTCGTCCATGTGGTCGGACAGGTCGTGCTCAGTCAGTGACACACACGCGCGGCACAGTAGATACATGGGCAACGTACTCCCCGAAGCGAGCAGGCGGTCCGCGATGGCGAGTGTGTCTGTCGACCTCAACCACAGACACGGTGTCCTCTGCGTCCAAGATTAGATCTGGGAGTGGGTGACTGACAGGGGAAACATGGATAGTCTCTGCGTCTGCACACACATCTATCGACGAGGCGATAGGGTGGGATGTCCCAAACCCGGGCACATTCTCTTCAAACTTGACATGAACAGACGTGGTGATGCGCCTGGTCGCATGGTTGTAGATACGATACCCCGGTGAGTTGTGAGAGTACCCCACCATCACACCTCGGAACGCTTTCAGGCCGAGTTTCCGTCTGAGATTATCTGGTACCTTGGCAAATGCCGCACACCCGAACACGCGAAATATTGATGCGTCCGGAACGGCGCCTCTAAGAAGGGTGACAGGGACCCCCCCAGAAGGACCAACAGCCCAACTGTAGGTACGGTTACGGAGGTGGACCACCGTGCTGATCGCGCAGGACCACATGCTGTTAGGCACAGACATCGCGTGAAGCATTGAGGACGCGCAGTCACGCAGAGTGCGCCACGGGCGTTCTGCCTTCCCAAGCATGTGATGTGCATAGGGCGCCGAGAATTGAGTGCTGAAACCCAATCTCGTGCACATGAGCTGCGTGGTCGCTGCCTCGAATACCGAGTCTGAGTCAAATTTAAGAAACGGGGCAAACGCATGGAGGTGTGAGTGATAACGGGCATGGGTATGCCGCGCGTCCAAGAGGATGGTCTCCAGTTTCGCGCACGTCTCATCCTTAGACCTCAGAAACCTCACCCACATGAAGTTCGTGTGATGGTCGATGACCAGCAGGCAATACCTCAGACCGTAAGGGGAGGGGACACTGACAGGACCCCACAGATCACACGACATGTGCTGAAGTGGGGCGGCTGGTTTCTGAGATGCTTTGCGATTTTTAGGTGCATATGCGGCTTTGTTCAGATTGCAAGACTCACAGGAGAGATCTTTTACATAACTAGGCATAACAGGTACATACACCGTGTTATGAGAATGCTGAGCCTGGAGGCTCTGCATGTTCAGGTGCCCCATTCTACTATGCCACAAAGCAGCGTCACACTCAGCAGCAAGTGCGACAGGTTTCTGACTATGAATGTCTACGTTGTGCGAGGACAACCCCGCACAGTCATGCGACCTCGGGAGGAGGTACAGCCCGTTCCCCGACGGGATTAGCATCCCCATTTCTGTGGTGACAAGCAACAAGCCATAGTCAGTGTCGGTGGGGAAAGAAAACGCGCACCCTGGGTGCTTCTGCATCCAGCCGACGCTCAGTAGACGACTGATACGTTGCGCAGACCGAGAGGACAAATCAGGGGTATAGAGGGCATGAACGCGCCGAAAGACCGTTCTACCGGAAATCAGGCAAATGGGAATGCGGACAGTTCCACTGCCCTGTACCGTGACACCGACGCCACCGACAGTGCTGCGGCGGGAAGAGGGATGAAATTCCGAAAAATCCGACCGAAATGACGTCAAGTTAACGGAGCAAGCAGAGTCAACTACCCAGTAATCAGAGAGGTCTGAAACACGAGCTGTAGCGGACGTGAATGCAACAGAGGCAAAAGATATACCGACCTCGGTGTCGTCATATTCGTCCTGCATGTCGTACTCCAGTGTGTCCTCATCAGCTGCATGTCCCTCAGACACCTCGTCAGCA
Organism: Tetraselmis chui; assembly: GCA_026401115.1. NCBI lineage: Eukaryota > Viridiplantae > Chlorophyta > Chlorodendrophyceae > Chlorodendrales > Chlorodendraceae > Tetraselmis > Tetraselmis chui. The sequence continues at coordinate 72,244 of JAPMLY010001560.1, read as the reverse complement.
GGAAGGTCGCTGAGGTGAGCAGTGGGAGGAGGCTGACCGGCGTACTTTTCGGCAATCTTCCTACGCTTGGCTAGTGTCCAGCGGAGGACATCATCCGGCGCTTTACAAGTCGACCAGACATGGTTTGGGTCTCCGCAGGCCCCACACTTCATCGAAAACTTGGACTTCTTTTTGTCCGCGGTCCATCCCCCAGTGCCACGGCCACCCTGCCGTTTACGATCCGCAAGGAAGGCATTGACCGCAGTCCCTGAATCAGCAGTGTCTGCTTTGTTGGAGACATCGGCGTCCAGATTTTGTGCCTGGTGGATAATGCTCCCCATCACTCTGTCGGCCGACAGAATGAAATCGGTGGCAAAAGCGTTAATCACGCACTGCTTGGCTTGGCCATACTGCCCAACGTTTGAGAGGCCGCGAATCATGACCAAAGCGAGAACGTGGGGGTGAATGGCAGCACAACCATCCTTCAGCTGCAGACACTCGTTCAGCTCATCGAAGCACTGGTTCACAGTCTGGACGTATGCAGAGACAGATTGACCAGAAGCCTGACGAACCATCATGCGGTCCAGGAGCGACAGCGTGCGTGAGATGGACTGCGCGTCCAGTCTCTCGCACAACATTTCCCAGGCGGCTGTCCCGCAGTCGGGTCGTCCAGCGGGAACCCCCGCGATGGCTTGTGCAGCTGGTTTGTTCTGTCGGCAGCATTGAACGAGCATAGCGTGTGCGAACAGCTGAGCGACTGGATTCAGAGGCACGCCAGAGGAGGAAAGAGCCAGTTGAGGGATCAGCGCAGCCCCCTTAATTGAAAGGAACGACAGAAAGTCGCGCTTCCAAGTTTTGAACTCACCCGTCCTCGGCATAAGCGGGGCGTCCATGCGAAAAGACCGGGAAAAGGAGTCACCGTCGAAGGTGGTGGCCCAGTCTGCTGTCATTGCAACAAACTCCGGGTCGATCGTGGGCCTGCGACTGGCGCTGCTGTGGAGTGACTACTCAAATATCGGAGCAGGCACGGAGTCGCTAGCAGGCCGGTACTGGTTGGCCACAGGTGGGGGCGGCGCCGCGGCGATAGGTGCCGGGTGATTGCGCAGCGCATCCCGACGGAGAAGCTCCGACTGCGTCCGGTCCTGGTCGTCCATTCTCGCGTGGAGCAGTTGCAGCTGCTCCATCACCAGTCGAATACTGTCGCCGGCTGAGTCGGCCGACGGAGTGTCGCACGTACCGGAGTCGGCAGCCGAGTCGGCGGCCGATGCGGTAGGTGCCGGCTTTGATTTCGGCGCCATTCAAGAAGAGACAAGTACCCAACCGGACAGTGGAAAAATCCACTAGCGGTAACTGTGCCTAACAACGGTATACAAAGAGACGGCCTGTTGCCCACCGACCCCTCGGGATGTAGCCCCGGGGTGTCTCAATGCACCTTTTCCGTATCCTCCACCCAATGTGGGACACAGTGACAGCCAAGGCAAGAACATGCAGGTGTATATGTCCGCTGCTCTACGTTACGGCTGATGCTGTCGTGCACCCTGTGTATGGGTATTCACCCTCACAATCCTCCCCCCTTCCACACTCCAGCTTGGACCTGTATACACCATGTCCACACAAGCGAGTGCGCTTGTGTGGCTGGCTAGGTCGTCGTGGCGTAGAGTAGAGTATAGCCGTGTTAGGCTAGAGTAGAGTAGGCGGTAGCGGAACTGTTCCGGACAACATAATTAAAAGGTGGAAATAAATGTAAAGAGTAAAGTATGATTATATCAAAAATAAAATAAAATTGATTGGCGTTGCCTTCGGGCGAGTTTCCAAGTTGCACGCCGAAGGACACTGTTGTCTCGCGTATCCTTCAGGTGGAGGGCTCCATAACCTGTTGAACGTGGTCTGCACGGTTCGATAAGGAAGATACTGTAACTTGCGGTGTGCTGGTTACAAGTACGCTAAACAACCAGCCTTGGGTGGCGGCTGGTGTCGAGACAAGAGAAGTGACTTCAGCTATAGCTGTTAGCTGTCTATAAGCTAGTTCGTGATATCGTGCTCAAGCACTCTAGATGATGTCTTGTACATAAGGACTTCTATCAGAGCGTACATTAGCTCTCTGTAACTAATCTGCATTAGGAATTACTTACAACAAGCACATGGACGTGAGGTGCCACTTCTGTAGGGAGAAGGTGAAGAGCGGAGACACCGAGGTGCAATATTGTGCGACGGAGAACATGCTGGCTGATGTGCTAACAAAGCCATTAGTGAGTGCAAGGCACAGCAAGTTGTGCAATGCCATCATGGGATTGCGTGCGTAGCAAGGGGGAGTGTTGCGAGACATAGTCTGTGTGGTAATCAAGTTACTACACTGCAATGTTGGTCAAGTAGCATTGTGCTAGTACGGCTGTGACTCAGCACTATATGATGATACGCCAATCAGCAATAGAGAGGACAACGGTAGTTAGAGAGGATCCCTTACCCTTGGCACTGTGATGGTCGCAAGTTGCTGAGCGTTAGATATCATCTAAAGGCTCAAAATGTACGTTTTTGGCGTGTGCTCACCACAAGGTGAGTGCGTGTCCTGTGATAGGCAAGTGCTAGGTACTTGCAGAGGGTGATATGACACGCAGTGTTACTCAACGAGTGTAAGCATTCCTTATATCGGCCCCTCAACTTTGACATGTTATGGGCCCTCCGCGTATGACGCGGGCTTGTAGAGTTTGACCGGAGTTGATAGGATGGTGTCCATTAGGGGGAGTGTTGTGAGATCCCCGTGATGGGCACGATAATGGACACACCCGTACGTTGTACTCCGGGGGAGTCTTGCCCCTACTACCTAGCGAGTAGTGATTATACTGCGAGAGCCCGTTGCTCGGGCAATACGGGGGTATATATATATATATATATATATATATATATATATATATATATATATATATATATATGAGATATATTCCCATCGGGTACCGACTTTTAGGCGCGGTACTTGGATACAGCGTACGGCTCCGGACACGGATGTGCCGGGTTCAATTCCCGGTGATGGCACTTCCGTGTACATGTTTGACAGACGGCCAACGAACGCCATGCCCTCGCGCTGCTCCCCGGCTGTCCGCAACTAACTCCAACGCCCGCCGCCAACTCACATCCACCCGTACCCTCCCCGCCGCAAAAAAGCTCACAAAGTACAAGTCTCGCCCGTGGACAAGAGAGTATTCGAGGATTACCTAGCCTCGAAAAGAAATATGGGACTAGCCGACCGGGAGATCTTGACGCTAGTGTAAATATATTACTTTTGAAAGCTCCTTGTATTGTGGCTTTACGACAACCGTTGACCCGCGCATCGCAGCCGCCGCATTCCACCCCGCCTAGCCCCCAACCGTGCAAGGCATGGGACGGTTGTAGGGTTACCATCATCCATCACGAGGAGGTGGGGGTGAGTGCCGACGGGCGTGCGAGCGCTTCCCCTCCGGAGTCGCCGCCGCTGCGTCGCCGACAGGCGATTCCCTCCCCACCCCTCCCCTCTCTACACCCTCCCTCACCTCTCCCTCTACGTCCCTCGACCTCCCTCTCCCTTTCCTCTCCCCTCCGTTCCTCTATGTCTTTCTCTCCCTCTCCTACCATTCCTTACGTTATCTCTTCTCTCCCCTACCTTCCCTCCCCTCTTCTCCCCCCCCCTCTCTCTCTCTCCCTCCCTCCCTTCCCCCTCTCCCTCCCTCTATCGCCCCCCCCCCCTCCCTCCCTCTCCCTCTCTCACGCTCTCCTTCCCTCCTTTCCTCTCCTCCCCTCCCCTCCCCTCCCCTCCCCTCCCCTCCCTCTCCCTCACCCCCTACACCAATATCCTCTCCCCCCCCCATCTCTTATCCTTTTCCATCTCATGTCAACGAACTTGTAAACAAGTGTAGCTCAATGGAGGGGAACTCCATTCCCCGCGTCCTAGGCGCGCAACCGCGCGCTCTGCAATTCGAAATAATTTCAGACCTTTGATGATAGCAATGTCACCCCACACGGCCCACAACGTCCTGCTAAAGAGACCGGCGACCACATCTTTCCACCTGGCCACCTGGTTGAATATCATCTGCATATGTCGCTTTCAAGCCAGCCGTCGCCTGTGGGGGGAAGCTGACGCCGGCGGAGGTACGGCGCCGCGCTGCGCGTTGCACCGCGTCGCAACTAGCCCTCCTGCGTGGCAGTCCGAACTATTTGGACTGGCGAGCGGCGAAGGGCAGACGAGACCGGCTGTGGAGAGGGTTGTGGTGTGCTGCGGTCGTTATTTTCCTACTTGTGCCATTGGGCGTTGTGATGCTTATTGACCTTCCCAAAGATGTAGGTTACGGTCAACCAGGCCACTCGCCACCTTTGCCCGGCTATACCCACCACATGCTACACCATTCACTACCATTGTCACAACCTCCGGACTAACTCGTGACTGAGCTCGTTACCCGACAGCAGAGCTTCCCTACTGTAATAGTCCCGTCATTCAGCTTTCCGTCCATAGATTTCGGGGCCACGATCAAACTGTCACGACTCCTACCCCAAATTCTTCCTTCAGAAGGTAGGATGAGTAACTCGCCCATCAAGAAAGGGTGGGCGCCTTTCACGAAAGAAAAAAACTGCCGCAACAAACGAGCAACAACAGACAAGCAAACAGACAAGAAAACAACGAAACGGACGAACAGCGTTCCATATATTTAGTTGCTCGCTTGTTTGTAAGGCAGGAATCTGCCCAGCGATCGCGTCAAGCACGGAGCAGCTGGCGGAATGGTGGAAGACGTCATCTGACCTTCAGTGCAAGCCGAGCCAGGGGGGGGGACGGGATCATGGAACCAAGGAAGGTAGTTAGTGTGAGGCACATTGATTCAAAATTTCCCGAGTTCAAAGACGTCCTGTGTTCTGTACAGGAACGATCGGTTAGGGCGCATCTTAGGACGGATCAAAATTTCTGCAAGACTGAGTGGGTACGGGAGCATCACATCCCGACGGTTACTGGAGAGAAATACCGGATAAAATTGGCAGATGGTAGTACAACTACGACTCGCCAGCGACTACGGAATGAAGTGCTCACAGTAGGGACCCTGGACATACGTCTGGACGCAATTACGACAGAACTGGATAAATTCGACATCATCCTCGGTCAACCTTGGTTACAAGCCGTCAACCCGGATATAGATTGGTCTACTAAAACGATTCGCGACCGTAAAACTGGCGAAGCTATGGTGTTTGGCGACGAGTACACCGTACCTGTGACAGTACATCACTTGGAGGCGGATGCGATGGCAAAGCTGCTTAGACAACAACCAGCAGACCTCTTCGTGATTGGACTACGGGAAGTACAGGACGCGGTCGACGACATCAACACTGATCAACAACCTGAGTGGACGACTTCGTTACGAGATTCCCTGAATGAGTTTACGGACATTATCAAGGAGCCTGACGGTCTACCGCCAACTCGCGAGTGTGACTTTGAAATTAATTTGGAGTGCGATGAACCACCCAAGGAGCGAACGTACCGTATGTCACCAGCAGAACTCCGGGAGGTTCAAGTACAGTTGCAAGACTTACTCGCAAAAGGCTGGATTCGTCCGTCTAAATCCCCGTACGGTGCCCCGATTTTATTTGTACGCAAGAAGGATGGTACCATGCGTATGTGCGTAGACTACCGGAAACTCAACGACCTCACGAGGAAAGACCGAACACCGTTACCCCGGATTGATGAGTTACTCGACTCGCTATATGGGGCTCACTATTTCAGCACGCTGGACCTGTATAAAGGCTATCATCAAGTTCGAGTCAAGGAGCGCGACATACATAAGACAGCATTCCGAACTCATTACGGATTGTTCGAGTACTGCGTTCTACCCTTTGAACTTTGTAATGCCCCAGCTGGATTCCAAGCGATGATGAATCGAGTTTTGGCCCCGTATCTTGGCAAGTTCTGCGTGGTATATCTGGACGACGTGTTGATCTACAGTAAGACGGCCGACGAACACCTCGAGCATATTCGACTCGTGTTACGAGAGCTGCAGCGACACCAGTTGCATATCAAACTCTCTAAGTGTTACTTCGGACGATCGAGCGTCAATTTTCTTGGGCATGTGGTGGAAGCTAGACATATCCGAATGGACCCCGACAAGGTTGAGGCAGTACAAAATTGGCCCCGACCGAAATCTGTGACTGAAGTACGTGGATTTCTGGGACTTGCTGGATATTACCGGAGGTTTATCAACCAATTCGCAACCCTAGCAACCCCATTAACGGACCTGACCAAGAAGACACCGGAATTTCGCTGGACTCCTCAAGCCGAGTCAGCATTCGAGCAAATTAAAGACGCGATGGTACGTGCACCAGTACTGGTAATTCCTGACACTTCTCCTAATGCAAGGTACACACTGTACACAGATGCTTCTAGATTTGCAGTAGGAGCTGTGTTGTTACAAGACCAAGGTATTGGATTACAACCTGTTGCGTACCATGCTCGAAGGATGAACAAGCATGAGGTACACTATCCTGTCCACGAACAAGAGCTACTGGCAGTTCGCGACGCTCTACTGAAGTTCCGTTGCTACTTAGATGGCGCGGCGGGATTTACAGTAATTACGGACCACGACACGTTGCGACACTTCTTTCGGCAGCGCGATTTGTCTACTCGACAGGTGCGATGGCTTCAAGTTCTAGCACCTTACCAGCGACAGATGGACATCGTATACAAGAAGGGAGCAGTCAACCAGGCAGACGCTCTGTCTCGCCGACCTGACCTGAAGGACTCATTACTGAAGCTGCAACTGTTACGCGATTGGACCAACGACGAAGCAGAATGCGAGTTACACGCGCAGATTTTTTCCCTGGAATCCCGGTTACATCATGACTCTGGACTTCATGCGGAAATCAACAGCGCTTACGATTCGGACAAATATCTGCTTACCCGGAAATCTCTGCCTACCTGGCTGGTACGTCAATCTAATGGACTCTTGTACGCCTACGGAACAAGACTGTATGTGCCGAACGTCTCTACATTGCGATCAAGAGTACTGTACGAACTACACGACGCACCGACCGCGGGACACCCTGGTATTATTCGACTATTGGCAGCAGTAACCCGGACGTTTTGGTGGCCTAACATGAAGCGGACAGTACAACACTATGTACGCAGCTGTGTTACCTGTCAACGCAATAAGGCAGCGCGACACAAGCCTTATGGACTCCTTCAATCGCATGAGGTACCGACCAGGCCCTTTGAGCATGTATCGCTTGACCTGATTACGGACCTTCGTGAGTGCGATGGATATGATGATGTGGTGGTATTCGTCTGTATGCTTACGAAACGGACGATTGTCGAGCCAATTACGAAAACGATTACAGCGGAACAATTAGCAAAAAATATGCACCGCGCTGTTTTTCGGCATTTTGGCTTACCACGGAAATTAATATCCGATCGAGATCCCCGGTTTATGAGCGACTTCTGGCAAACCCTATTTAGGGCTGTTGGCACCAAGCTTAATATCTCTACGACCTACCATCCCCAGACACATGGCCAAACTGAACGAGTAAACCACACATGGGAGCAAGTCATACGATGCTATGTGCACCCCTTGCACGACGACTGGGTTCAACACCTTACCAACGTGGAGTTCGCGATCAACGCAGCGGTTTCTACGTCAACGACTATGTCTCCATTTAAGGCGACGCTAGGATTTGAGCCGACATCTCCAACGACGGCTACATTTGAAGATAACGAGCCTAGCCGTACTTTACCGGAGCAAGTGAAGATTCGGGTCGAGATGCACAGATTTGCCCACGACTGCGTCAAAGCAGCCCAGGCACACATGCAAGACGCTGCAAATCGGCACCGGTTACCAGTACCTTTTACAGTTGGCGACAAGGTTAAGCTCAAGGCGACAAATCTACGGTTTGTACAACAGCCATGTTCTAAACTACGCGACCGCTACATTGGACCGTTTCTCATTACGGAGGAAGTTTCCCCGGTTGCATTTCGGCTTAAGCTACCCCCTGGAGTACGGATTCACGATGTTGTACATGCCAGTCTACTGGAAAAATGGAATTCAGAACCAGAACAAGCCAACAGTGCGCAGCCAATTCCAATTGTGCACGATGCGAAGCGATTTGAAGTCGACAAAATACTCGACGTGGCTTTTAACTCCAATGGCACGGGACTTTTGTTTAAGGTCCGCTGGGCAACACCGTTCAACGTACCTAGCGAGGACACTTGGGAACCCATGCGAGGAGTCAACCACTTAAGCATCTTTTCCGAATTTCTTCGAACGGATGTTTATCGAGAATTTTCTGGCACCCCTGACTTTGTCAGATTTCGCAATCGCTGGCCTGCAAGAACCCCCAAGAAACCAAGACCCTGAGTACTGCACAGCGAGGACGCTGGTGCTTAAGGAGGGGAGAGTGTCATATCCTAGCTATTTAGCTAAGTGCTATTATCTGACATTATTTATTTCCTCTAAATGGTACCTGTATCTTAGCGATATTCAGTGACTCTTTTATTGTCATCACGGCAGTACAACTGTATTGCCGTATTTTCCCTCGACAGTACAGAGTTACTAGCAGTATCTCTTCTGGATAGTTCTTTTCTAGATAGTTCTAAGAGCTTGTGTGATAAGGTAAGATAGACGGTACAGGTAACCTCAGTTAACCTGTATCACTAGTAATAGTTTGGTTTAGTTAGCAGACAGCACAGGCTACAGGTTCTAAGGCTGTTTCTAGAACACCTGAGGTGTGGATATTTAAGACGGGGACTTACTGGTAGAGGTGAGAGACCGGTACAGAATAGAATCACGCCACACCCAGATTGTAAGAAACCCTGTTCCTAAGACAATCTTACTAATTCTCTCTACGCTGTATAATTAGATCCAGAGATTAGGTTCTACTATTAGTCTAAGGTTGCCAACTTAGCCTAACCAAAGTAGCACCTCACAATTACGACGGAAGTCCCAATCGTTGTTTGAAGACGCATAGTTAAACTTAATGGCAGTTCACGCGTTGCATATGAACCCTGAGTTCGCTGATCTCATTCGCGAGGGGTACTTACAAGATTCGTTTTATGGGGACGAGGGTGAGTGGACAAAAGACAGCTTGATAGAAGCCAAAGCTGGATATTTCTGGCGCCTCGATCGCCTTTGTATTCCGCGGAACTTTGAGCTCCGACTGAGACTGATCACAGAGCTGCACGAAAGTTCGTCAGCTGGTCACAGAGGAGTTGCTTGCAAATCTGAAGTTTGAAATTGTTTACAAGATGTAACGGGTGAAACCGGCTGCTCTCTCTGGGCCCTCCCTGCTTTGCATGTATTTTCGCAGGGGCTAGACCGTGAACCACTAATCCCAACCTCTCCATTGGCAGTAACGATACCGTCTAAAACATACACGTAACCGTGTATTTACTATTTTTTGATGTATACGTATTTTTTCGCACACGGTGTGAAATAAAAAAATGTCGCTAGTCTCCGCGATACGCGGCCTTCTCTCTGCGGGGACGTTGATCAACGAGGCTGGTCGAGGCGAACAAGCGAGGTCGAGGCGAACAAGCTAGGTTTCCTATGCATAATGTGCTTCCCCAAGCTAGACGAGCCGCGTCGCTAGACTGTTGACGACGGTTAGAAGGCCCTAACGCCTGACACGTAAGCAAGTGTGAGCAGGCGTAAGCTATCGGGGCAGAAAGCTATTTAAGCCCAGTGTAGTAGAGGGAGGTAACAGAACCATTTAACAATTTCTTTGTTCAATTACAATATACTGCTAAAGTACAAGCAGTGAGACATCTTCTCATGTGCATTGCCACCAAGAAGCGACAAAATAGAACAAAAAAGATTTGTGCTCGCAATATTAGCTTTAGAAGGCTTACCGCCACACTCTACCATCCCTTACGTTATCTCTTCTCTCCCCTACCTTCATCCCCTCCTCTCTCTCTCTCTCTCTCTCCATCTCCCTCCCTCCCTGCCCCCTCCCCCTCCCTCACGCTCTCATTCATCCCCTCCCCCCTCCCTCTCTCCTCCTCTCCCCACCCCCTCCCTCACCCCCAACAGTATCCTCTCCCCCTCCATCTCTTATCCTTTTTTCATCTCATGTCAAATATCTTGTAAGTAAGTATAATTCAACGGAGGGGAACTCCACTCCCCGCGTCTCAAGCGCGCAACCGCGCGCCCTGCAAGTTCGAAAAACTTCAGACCTTTGTTGACAGCGATGTCACCCCGCACGGCCCACAACGTCCTGCTAAAGAGACCGGCGACCACATCTTTCCACCTGGCCACCTGGTTGAATGTCATCTGCATATGTCGCTTTCAAGCCAGCCGTCGCCTGTGGGGGGAAGCTGACGCCGGCGGAGGTACGGCGCCGCGCTGCGCGTTGCACCGCGTCGCAACTAGCCCTCCTGCGTGGCAGTCCGGACTATTTGGACTGGCGAGCAGCGAAGGGCAGACGAGACCGGCTGTGGAGGGGGCTGTGGTGTGCTGCGGTCGTTATTTTCCTACTTGTGCCATTGGGCGTTGTGATGCTTATTGACCTTCCCAAAGATGTAGGTTACGGTCAACCAGGCCACTCGCCACCTTTGCCCGGCTATACCCACCACATGCTACACCATTCACTACCATTGTCACAACCTCCGGACTAACTAATGACTGAACTCGTTACCCGACAGCAGAGCCTCCCTACTGTAATAGTCCCGTCATTCAGCTTTCCGTCCATAGATTTCGGGGCCACGATCAAACTGTCACGACTCCTACCCCAAATTCTTCCTTCAGAAGGTAGGATGAGTAACTCGCCCATCAAGAAAGGGTGGGCGCTTTCCACGAAAGAAAAAAAACTGCCGCAACAAACGAGCAACAACAGACAAGCAAACAGACATACAAACAACGAAACGGACGAACAGCGTTTCATATACTTACTTGCTCGCTTGTTTGTAACACAGGAATCTGCCCAGCGACCGTGTCAAGCACGGAGCAGCTGGCGGAATGGTGGACGACGTCATCTGACCTTCAGTGCAAGCCGAGCCAGGGGGGCGACGGGATAAGGGAACCAAGAAAGGTAGTGTGAGGCACAGTGGTTAGGGTCATCATTGTCAGCTATCGGTTAGGGCGCATCCTAGGACGGAGTGTGAACGCCTAAGTGTCAACGCAACTCGGCGGCAGTGTACCGACTGCAGGTTGCTAGAACGTGAGACTGCCAGATTACGGGTGGAGCTTGAGCGTAAGGACGAGCAGGTAAGAAATGCGGCTACGGAGGCGGGCGCTTGCCGAGACGAACTGAAGGGCATCGGAACAGACGCAAAGTCGGCAGCCGCGGCTGTCATGGGCGCCGCTAAGGAGGTTATGTCGTTTAGGTAGGCTTTCAGGGTGAGGCGTTTGGGAGTCATGGGCGTGTGTTTGCATGTGGAGCTCAGCTTTGACTTTGAGACGACCTCGTTTGTACTTTGTGCGGCAGGGAGGAGGCGGTGGCTGCGGGGAGGGAGGCGGGGCGGTGGAGGCAGAAGGCAGCCGAGGCGGAGACGAAAGCTGCAGCGTTGGAAACGTCGTCGTCCGAAATCGCACGCACCAACGAGCAACTTGCACGGAAACTAGAAAAGGTCAGTTCTTCGTCCATGCCTTGGGCGTCCTATACCAGGGACGGACCTCGACTGGTGTGAAATGTGAGGTCGACTATATCGTTCATCAAATGAGATGAAGTGAATAATCTAGTGAATTCGTATTTGCTATCTTGAGAAATACGTATCGGTATTGAAATTATAGATATTTAATAATTATTCATGCAATGAAATGAGAGCAAAATATAGTGCGCGTTCGAAGTGGCTGAGTGAGGGGTGCGGCCTCGCAGGTGACATCCAGCCTGAAAGGCCTGGAAGTCGTTTTAGCGAAGCAGCGAAGGATGGACGGGGAGGGCAGCCTTGCGCTCGCTGTGGATGCCGCCATCCAGTCTGCCGTTGATGCTGCTTCCGGAATTGCAGACGATTCTTCCACTCGCACCACGGTACCCCCCTCCTTTATAAAAGACATATTTTCACACTACACCCTCTCACACAGGCAAACGCACACACGCACGCACACCCAAACAGACACACACAGATACACATCCAGTAGACACACATAAGCAGACACATGCACACACACACACACACACGCACACACACGAACATACCCACTCGCGCACACATGCACGCACACCTGCCCACCCACTGACCCACGCACGCACGCCCAGCCAAACACAAACAGGTACTCACTCATCAACAAAGATACACATCCATCGACCATAGAATCACGTGCACACACACACACGCACACACACACACACACACACACACACACACACACACACACACACACACACACACACACACACACACGTCTCCACACCCAAACACGTACGCGCGTGCAAACAGACAAACACACGCGCGCGCGCACATCAATAAATACATGCAGATACACGCTCATCAGTACATACTATTACGCACACACACAGAAATTCTCTCTCTCTCACACACACACACACACACACACACACACACACACATGCACATCATCAAATACATGACAACACACAAGTACACATACACACACACACACACAAAAAACAACTACACGCATGCACACGATGCCAACACAGACACACACCGCCTCCTTCCATATGAAGTCGAATATCATATGAATGATCATGGCATGTATGTGTGTGAGTGTGTGTGTGTGTGTACTGAGCGGTTGATCGTGTTGGTGTGTGGTTAACGGTGTGCGTTAGGGGATAATGACTGGACTGTTGACGAGTGTGGGGGAAGTCTTATGGGTGGCGGAGGCAGTCATTGGATGCGTTCTTTTGTTTGCCGCCGCTTTCTATCGCCGCTCCACCCGAAGGCTAGAAATGGAGGTGCGTGCAGTCGTGCTAGACCTATCCACCCCTCATCTCCGTTGCGCCTTTATCTTGTGGGGCGTAACTTTCGGGAATGCGCATGCGCGCGAAGGTTGCCCAGCTCCGCTGCGACCTTCAAGATCAAGAAATTTCATGCAGAGATCAAAGACACGCCTCGTCTAGGAGGTCAATGCTACCTCCCCACGTCCTTGTCTGGCCCCGCTGTTTAGCGGCACGCTCATCACCGCCCATCCCCTTGTTTGCGATCCTCATCCACACGCTCACCACCCCATATTCCCTTGTTAAACGAAGCCCACCACGCCATTTCTCATTGTGCGCAGGCACCCGCCTCCCCCCACCTCTCAGTTCTTGATGTCATGACAACACGCGCGGTAGGTGGTTCGCTCGATGAAGGACATGTGCTTGGGAGGGAGGACGGTCCTCATTGCGAAGTCCCTTTCCTCGCTTGCACGAGTTACGGACGCCCCAAGACTATCTTGACCCTATATAAACCGTTACCCTGCACATGGTCAAGAGGGGCATATGATAACAAGCTTTTATGGGCATGTTGTAGTTCAATTTCAGCCTGACGCGTAAAGACCCTCACAACACTCGGAGAGCGTAGAATATGCATCAACATGCGGCAAAGAGAAAATGTAAAATTGCGTTTGTGGTGCATCGCGATAATTCCAACGAGAATGTGCACACCATCTCCTCGGTACCTGGACAATGTTTGGAATGATCACATAGACGCATGATATGGCTCAATGATATGAATAATAGTAAGTGCGAGGGTTGCGGCTATGCGCATCACGTACTTGAATTACTTATATTGACGAGTGCAACATATCGATACAGTCTTGTCGTTGGTTTTTGTCTCACGTTCCTCATGTTTATGTTGAGTAAGTCTTATTCTACTCAGTTTTAAACTTGGTTATCCTCATCGGTGATACTCGTAGAGGTGGGCGAGTGCTTCCTCCCCATGAGAATGTTTTGAAATCAGTCATGTAAGTACAGAGGTGAGGAAAAAAGGTTTTGGTTTTTGGGGTTGGTATGGCATCTCAATGGTGGCCATGACTTTGTTCTTGCGTAATGCATATGAGCGAGCGGCGATGAAGCTATCGTTGGCGGTAACATCCATGCGATATGCTCGTCAAACGGGGGTTTATGGATGCATCCGACGCTAGTTGAATTTCCGGCGAAACACTGCCACTCCGTCGATATCAGAAAAGTAACCATGGCGCTCACCCGCCGTCGCCATCGAACACTCGCCCATCAAGTCCGACATCGACGTGAAACCCACCGGACGCTTCGCCATCCACTACGACCCTTTATCACCGGATGCCGCCGTCCTTTCTATGCACAACGGCCGAGCGGTCACCACACTCTCCCATGACCACGCCACCTACATCTACTGTCTGTTTTGTCCCGACCTTACCTCACTCACATTCGAAGGGGAGCTCATCTACCGCCTAGTCACTCGGGTCGGCACAACCTCTTAAATTGATAACTAAAGCATATGTGAGACGCATAATAAAAGATGGGTCGCTCGCGAGGACCTCCTCGACGCCCTTTGCCAAGCCTTCCATCGATACACAACCACCATCGATATCTGCGGTTGACCATTCAATAAATCTCTTGGCTAACTCAACTACCACTCCCTCTATTCAGACGTAGCCTGAAATTGAAATTGTTTACAACATGTACCGTGTGTACCGGCTGCTATCTATGGGCCATCCCTACTTTGCTATTCAAGAACTTATAAGGGCTATAGACCGTTTACCGCCTTAAACATACTTTCAAAACAAATCAGATTGCAATCGAGAAAACAGATGTTTGTGGAAAATACGGTGAACTTAGGGTTACATCATAGGGTATATCCCTATTAAACCGAACGACTCACAAGCAAATACGGTCGAGCACAACAAACAAACGTTTGAGCAACAAATGCGGTCACAATTCAGAAAGCGAGAAACGAACAAAGCTTTATTCTTCATAACTGCCGAGAGGTCGATATCGTATATTTTGAATTGGCAGGGAAAAGTGATCATTTGATTTAGGTAGTCTTCCCGGCACCCAAAAGTAGACCTTGATGATGTGCTATATTTCACTGCGGCATCTATAGAGCTTGAAATACTCGTTTCCTTCTTCAGAGCAACCTAGACACAATATTTTAATTTCGAAGCCCATTTACAACCACTTTACCTATGGACGGTGTACAAAGTACTATCCACAAATAGTACTTTAGAACATATTGTCTTTTATCATTTACATTTAAAGAAAACGGAGTCGTTGTTTGCTTACAAGTTCATCCCCACACGCCATGCTGAGAGCAAAACCCACATTGAGACACAGATTAAAAACATCGACGTTGTCTCCGACTAGGAGTGGGATCACGTGGTTGTCACTCAGTTAGCAAGCGGTTGTTCTTCATCTCCTCCAATTTCTCGTGCATCCCCTACATCAAAAGTTGGTTGCGAGCTCGAGTCGTCGACGCCAAACGGGCATGCTTGCTTGTCGTAGCCTTCTTCGAGAGTGACTTGATTGATGAAATCAGCCAAGCGCGCAAGGGCGCCTGCTGCTTGACCCTTGTCCTTTTCCACAAGAATCACATGCTCTTTAACTTCAATGCCACTGCTCCTTTGCTTTTCTGCCCTTTTGAAAGCCGCCAGCTGTAAACAAATAGATTTTTAAATGTCAGGAAAAGATATAATCATGTCCAATTATGAACTGAAACAAGGCAATGAAAGTTCAACCATGGTAAACTCACTGCAGTAGTTCCAGTTCCGCAAGTAAGGTCCAAAATCGTCCCAGAGTCATGGGCGGGAAGACCAATGTACAAGAGGCGCTGAAGGAGCGCGATTGGCTTCTGGGTAGAATTCAGCACCTTGCCCTCATGCTTGACGAAGAGTGGGCCCAAGTTAAACTTGGGATTCGTGCTCCACCGTAAGGGGTCTTCACGGTCGTAGCTAACTAGCACTTTGAGTGTCATTGAGTAAACAACGAAAATGAACTCACCGTCGTTCTTCCAACGCGGTCCTGTGGCGGGGACTCCTCGCTTGCTCCAATACAAGATTCGGTACTGTAGGCTTGCGTTGGAATCGCGAATGGCGTCCAATGCATCCGGAAACTGTTGGTCTGATAAGAACCACACAAAGACTACCTTGTCCAAGTTGCCTGCAACTTCTTGAGCGACTGAAATGCTCTTGCTGAACTCGGACGACCACGCCACGTCCCAATCGCCTTTGTTTTGGCCGTAGGAGGAATCGGCAACAACCACTCGCAAAGGCTTACCGGAATCTTGCACTCTCTCCTTGATCAAGGCGACAACATCCGAATGCCCAAACTCGCCCTCAACCACCGAGTATTTGACGAGCACGTCTTCTCCAATGGTCATGTTTTCCCACAAGGCGGGCGACGACGATGAGGAGCCCCTCACGCGTTGAGAAGGAGTACGTTGAGAGCCACCTACGCAACCGGTTGCTTGATCATCGAAGAAGCTTGTTTGTGGTAGAGCCGCTTGGGCAGTGGCTTCCTCGTCACCGCGCTGAAGTAGAGTGTCCATGTGCAGGTGCCACTTTCGAACAGCGGCCAGCTCCTGCGTAGAGAGAAACCCCCTCCCGCCGGCACTATACCTCAGATTTTTGAAGTAGTCATCCCTTTCCGAACGGTTACCTACGGATTCAGGGACGGGAGCGAGCACAGCTCGCTTCGCATAAATCGTGGAGCTCAAGATAGTTGAAAGCTCGGACACGAAGCCAGTAGACCCACCAGCGTCCACGAATGAGAACTTTGCTGGATCGTGTCCTCGGGGTGGCCATGTATCACCTACAAGTCGTGACATGAGAAAAATGTGAGACACTGATACTCAATAACGATTGTCTACAACCATCCGATGGGCAACGTACGAAAATCTTTCCCGAAGTGTTGAAGAACTAGTCCACGAAGGTGCTCCTTGTTCTTGCGATATTGCACAGCCTCATCGAAGTCACTCAAAGGGTACAAGGTAAGAATGGGTGACTTCTCCACGATCTCATTCACCACGGCCTCGACCTACACGACAAGAAAGATAGTTAGAATTTGAAGCGAATCCTTTCAACAAGTTAGATCGGTAGTGAAGGCTTAAACGCGTACATTAGAAGGTCCCCAACGCTCATGGGGCTGACTGCACAAGTTTTGTAGTCGGATCATCGGCAAGTTGAGGTCATCGACATAAGCTTTGCCGGAAAGTGGAAACTCGATGATCTTCGCCAGACGTGATTCGTCTATGAACTTGTTGATATATTGCACAGGCACGGAGTGTGGCTTACTGTGGAGGTGGTGATAGATTTTCTCCTTCACCTCTTGGATCCTGGATGACGTAGACACATTTATGTTAAAAGATATTTACTCATTATGTGTTCATCATTCCAAGAAAATTATCAATCTTACTTGGCTCGTTTCACAGCTGCTCCAAGTCCAAGCTTTAGAATCGCGTCAGCAATTTTGTTGAGAAATTTCATCGCCGTGGCCCTGGAAGGATGAACAAGCTCCGCCTTCATGTGATGATCAAGAAGTTTCTCAACCGCTTTGTACGTCCGCTCGCTTCGGAGAACAACGGTTTTCCAATGCGGCCAAGAGGACGGCACAACAGTGTGCCTACTAGTTGAACCGGACTCGCTCTCGTAGGCTTGCGCTAGGCCGCTTGCGGCCCAAAGAACGGCAGCATAGCTTATCTTATCGTGCTTCTCCGACTTAGAGGTAAGCCGGTCATAGCATCGATCAGAGTGCTCATCTGCGGACTCCCCACTACGCTTGGGCACAAGACCCTTAGCTCTGTCATAGGTTGAGCGGAGTAGGCGAATGTTGTCGATCAAGCTGTTGTGCTGTACCCGCTTGCTCAAGTCGTTGTCCGTATTGCCCGCCCATCGTGCAAGTTCCGAGTCCAACGCGGTCACGACGCTGCACTTATAGTAATCCAACGTCTCTGGATCAAGCAAGAGTTTACTATGAGATGATCTCATGCTGGCTGGCCCATGAGGAAAACAAGGGTATGGGAAATGCAACGAACCTGAGACTTTTGAGCTTCTTTCACGGAGGTTATTGATTGCCGCAAGTCTGTGATTCCCTCCGATGACAAAGAACTTCCAATCTTGCGGGAGGGGATTGTGTTCGGGAGATTGGCTGTACTTCTCCAAGACCTCCTCTACCACCATCCTACGCAAGGAACCGGATAGCCCCCCTTGTAGCTTCTTGACGACCAGTACAGACATTGCAGGCCCGGCAGACCACCTCCCGAATCCCTGCGTTAAAAGAATTAAACGGCATGAGCATTGAAAGAAATCTTGCTAGATAATCATTGACCACTCTCAATTTCATCGTTGAATGGGAGTCATACCTCAAACGATTGTTCGAGTTTCTTGACTCCCAAAGGGTTCAATTCTCTAGCAAGATATGCCGGCGGAGGTTGCTCAAGAACGCTCACCGGAAGCTCGAGTACGGATGCAACCTGTGGCAATTATTTGATGTTAACATTAGAGAATGATGTTTTTAATAAAATCGTTATTGAGTATACCAAGCTTCTTACCGTTTGCAAGCGAAGAACTTCTTGCAGAATGGATTGTCCAGTGGAATTGTCAGTGACACTAGCAGCCTCGGCGGTTGTTGGTAAACTTGCGAGGAAGCCTGTCTTGCACAGCAAACCAATTGTCGCCACACGCGAAGGCTCCTCTTGGATTATGTTGGGTGCATCCACCGATTCCGCGATTGACGGTCCAAAGTAAGCGTGTGGACCTTTTGACATCAACATCCCTTGGATGCAATTCACTGCGTACTCCGAGTCAAACGTCCAACCGGGAATGTATCCCCAACACTCGGAAACGTTAATGTCGGGTTTCAATCTTTCGGGTACGAAGGTGTCCAATGGGAACTGGAATGACTTTGGATCACCGCTTGCATTGTAGAAGCGAAACAACAAATTATGTTTTAGCCAAAATGCGCCCTTAACTCTATACCATGGATGTCCCACAGCGTTGAACGCATCCACGTCGTTCTTCTCACAATACGCCCAAACGTAAACTTCACCTTGCTTTTTGGCCCAAAGCGTCCATGGCCAAGTGAAGACCTCGTACATCGCAACGTTACTCGCCCGATTAGAAACATGCTTGAGTGACCATTCTACACCAACGTTTGGTGGTAATGGTCTTCCTACTTCATCTCTAGGCGTTTGATCGGGCGGAGACTCAGGGTCAGAATACGATGATTGACCAACTACCACGAAACCCGGCACGGTAGCCGGTGCGGACTCCATGGGAACCAGAGGGATGGTAGAGGTGGGTTGTGGGGAGGCGGCCATCTCGGCGACATGAGAAGAACCGGGACGGGAAATGGTCGCGTCGGGTGACTCAACTGGGCCATAGGTATACTGGCATGGGGCGACCACCTCACCGGGAGGAGATTCGTAAACGGATGCGGGCTCAAAGTGAGTTTGTTCCACTACGGGTAAAGCTGCCGGATCACTTTCTGCGGCTTCGTGGGTATGATGTCCGGACTCCATGGGGGGCTTGACTGCGGCAAAGGAGAGACCTTCTAAGGCGGGCGACTCAACACCGGGAGGAGAATGGGAGCTGGAAATGGCCGCAGTTTGAGTTTGCATCCCTCCTGATAAGGCATCCGGATGAGTGTCTGCGGATTGGTGAGTAGGTGGTGCTGCCTCCATGGGAGAGGAAGATTGTGGTGAGGTGATAACCACGGCGGCGGAAGGAGAATCGCGACATGGGACTGCAGCATGATGAGGTTGTGTCTCTAAGTGTAAGACTTCCAGATCGTCTCCCGGTGCTTGATGGGAAGGCAAAGCAATAGCTCCGTCCAGTAAACGTTCTTTGTCGCGATGAGAGCCTAGTAAGGTAGCGGGCGTGGAATCTACCGGAATTGTTTCTTCCGGCGAAGGCGGTGTAGGTGAAATGCGTCCGTCGCCCTGTTAACACAAGAACATGAGTAAAATGACAACCCCCCTTACCTTGTGCATGGGAACGACAATAAGAAATTGAAAAACCTACCTGGCTACATGACCGCTTCGGGGAAGGTCCAACTGAGTGTTCTCGGTGTCTCTTACCGATTGCGCCAGTAGAGAAATTCAACGTTGATTGACTGCTACCTTTCCCGATTCGTAGTGTCATTCGCTCAAGTATCTTCTCGTATTCAGGAGTTGATGATCTTGATCGGTTTGCGGGCGCGGGAAGCGCCGTTGCAGTGGCGTTCAACTGCAAAATAGAGTAGTCTTGAGAAATTTTTTAACAAAACATTTTCAAATCGTTATTGAGTAGGGGTAGTTGACTCGGCAAGTAGCGGCCCGAAATCTCGCTTAACTATCGATGATGTTCAGATGATGTTAAACGACAGGCAACGATCAACGAGACCCAACATGTCACCGTCTTTAAGAATCGTTATTGAGTATCGGTAAATCACATTGCAAATCTCGACGATAATGATAGCTTCATTCGGTACCAATGAAAAATAATGGCGATGAGAGTAAACAATCCTTCTCGTCATGTCCAAGCAATAAAATCGTTATTGAGTATAGGTCATGGGCATGTTATCGTTATACGGAGTACGCTACGCAAGTCGCTGCCCGAAATCTCGCTTAACTATCGATGATGCTACGAGGGGCAACGAGCAACGAGACCCAACATGTCGCCGTCTAATAAGAATAGTTATTATTGAGTACAAGTAAATCACACTGAAAATCTTGACGCTAAATAAGTACTCCGTTTGGTACTATAATAAGTGATGGCGATGAGATTAAATAATTCAGACTTGTCATGATCAAGCAAATAAAATCGTTATTGAGTATAGGTAGAACACTCAAGCGAAACGATAGGGATAACGATAGCGAAACGATATGCAGGTTGTACAGGTACGATGCAGGTACGGAACAAATTATGTCGGAACGGTAAATTGCGATATTATTATTATGTTTACTACAAAGGTTCGAGCCGCACTTGTAGGGGTTGGAAAAACACGTGATAAAGTAATAAATAATGTAAATCTGGTAAGTGTACCATCCGCGATTGATGAGATTTGCATGCAGAAGATGAGAGCTCGTTACTCTTACCTCACTAAGCAGGGCTCCTGGAGATGGGTCTGCTGCATGTGTGTCAGGGGGTGAAGAATCAACATTTTTTTTTTTGCTACTCCTTTCTTTCGAGGTCCCATCCTGAATAGCGATACACGACGAGAGGGACGTTTCGTTAGCGCAGAGTAGTACAAGTCTACTGTAGGAGGTGGAGATAAAGTGTAGGGTTTTGTCGCTTCTGCGTGCGTAGCGACGAGCGACGCCCTCTACGTGGTAGAGGGCGTGATTGTGGCATAATGCAAACACGGTTTGCGGAAGCGACTCACATATACGTAGCGGAATGATGATGGTTGAAGAAGCTGTGGACGACGATTAGCGGAAGAAGAAGGGATTGAGGCGAAAGGAAACGTGGGCGGCCGTAGCTATCTGGGTAATTGGAGAAGTAGCGAAAGTGAAAAGACGTGGTAACGGCCCTTAGCGGTAACGTGCCCCATTCGGCGCCGCCGTAAATTTCCCGCGGCCCGTATATGTCACGTCTACAACATACAGCGAACTTGTAAACATTTACAATGTACAGGGAGGCCTTTCTCATTCGCGCATAACAAACTGTACGAAACTACTGTCTGAAAGTTTCAAAACAACACAATTTAAAGTACTGGCATTTCATCTCAAAATGAAATGACATGATTACCGACGATTCGAAACAAGCTACCGTTTCAAAAATCAATAGTACTTTTGGACTTTAAAAACCGGTCAACATCTAGTTCGGCCTTCACAGTAATGTTTTATGTATACCGAATAAATACTTTTCAAATTATTCATCGCTACACTTTCGCGCCTCTTTTTCACCAATCTTGACCACGAAAATATGGTCAACATCTGGTTGAGCTTGCTAGTCTTGATTAATACGTACGGAATATCGTTTTCTAAAACTGGGAATGATGCAACTCATTCTAGCTTCATTCCTTAGATCTTGACCGACCACTTGCACCCGAAGCGTCCGCAATGCCGAGTGATAGTGTCCTGAGTGAAGACAACGGGGTTCGAGCACGATACCGTTTTATAAACCGTTTGAAGAAAGCCGAGCCCGGTGTTGCTGCGAAGCTTCTCAAAACCGTTCCTTTGCAATGTGTAAAAAACGACTTACTAGGCAAGCCAGACGAGGACTTCCATCATTCCCTTAAGGTCTGCTGCAAGGCTAACAATTGTCTCAGTCGGCTTCTTTTCGAGCCAGAGAAAGGTCAAGCACAGACAGAGGAGTCATGAAAGCGCCAACGCGACTTCCTGGAAGCCGTGTCGAAGACCAGGAAAGACGTTTACTCGGATGGCCGAGGCATAGCGTTTAAACGCCTAGTCGATAAGCTTCGTTTGTCACATGTTCCTCGTCATAAGAACAACCCATCTACGCTAGCCTACTCCTACAAAGACTCTTCATCAACTAGAGGGAGAGAAGGTCCTCAGTACTGGTGGTTCTCTCCTGATGGCGGAAGCGTGCGGACATGTCGTGCCGCTTGGATGGTGATTCACGCCGTATCTCACGACAGAATGGGTCGGCTCAACAAGGCGTTGAAGTCAACATCGGACCAACCATGTCTGGAAACTATCAACACGGCTAGAGTCACAAAGTCAAGTTGCGTGAGGGCATGGCTTTCAGATTACTTTGATCCGGCGAATGGCAGATGCGAGAAGATTCCTAACCCACAGGCCGGGCGGGAGGAGTGGCACCTACCTAGCTGGTTGAAGAAGAACTTAATTTACGACGAGTACAAATCGGAATTCGAGGAGTTCAACTCTGTGTCGGGCGACGCAAATTGTAAGTGCGCCGACAAGCAATCATCGTTATTGAGTATCAATGAAATTGATTTTTTTGGTACACCGAACAATCTAAATGTTGCTGACGCACAGTACAGGTACAGACATTATCGTTATTGAGTATCGGTAATACATGCTTTGCTTTCTTTTTACCATGCCGGATGAATTAATTAATTTGCTGATTTTTGACACACGTAAAGGCATCATCGTTATTGGATATAGCGATAAAGCCCACAAAATATTTACTTTTGTACAGCAAAAAATTGTGCATTTTGCTAATGCTTCAACGAAGAACCATCGTTATTGAGTATCGATGAAGTTAGATTTTTTGTACACCGGAAAATATGAACCTTTCTGCGTAGAAACTAATTTATCAATGCAAGTACAAGCATTATCGTTATTGAGTATCGATGGAACATGTTTTTTCCTGAAAGTATTTGTACTGACAAGTTAGCCGATAAAAGCAAAAGCATAATCGATACTGAGTATCGGTAAAACAATGATAAGTTTTCCACCTGTTTATTGGTTGAACATGTGGTTTTCATCTTTCAATATTGCGACCTTTTTTAACCTCCGTTTGTTGTACACACAAAAATCATGAACATTCGCACCGTTCTTTCGGTGATTCACAAAAAATCTCAACCGTACTATTAATTATAATTTAGTTTTAACTTTCCGTTCTTAACTAATTAGCTTTTGGAAATGTATTTACAGGCAAGCCCGCCTCCGTGACGACGTTCTTGCGCGTTTGGAGTGAGTCTTTTGGTCACGTCAAGATACCCGCGAACAAGCGCTTCAGCAAGTGCACCCTTTGCAGCATGGCCAAGCACCTTCTTGGTGAGTGCTACAATCCCGCCGACTTGGCGTACGCGAGAGCTGCAAGGGATGATCACCTCAATCAAGTTACCATTGAGCGCCGGTTTTTAAACGAGGCGATCTTGAGGTCGATGCGGGACCCAAACTTCTTGTTTTGTGAGATTGACGGAATGGACTCCTCCAAGACCCTGCTCCCCCACTTCCGCCAGTGGGACAAGGACGTGAATAAGGACAAGCTCCTCCAGATGCACCTAACTTGCGTGAAGTACAACGGGCTTCAACCAGACGACGTCTATCTTTTCACAAATTGTTTCCCCCACGACAGCTCGAACACCATCACAACAATGTACCTCACAGTTCTCAAGGAACTCCGTCGGCGGCAAGGCCGGCCGCTCAAAGAGATATGGTTTCAGCTTGACAATACAGCTAGGGAGAACAAAAACCGCTTCGTCATGTGCTTTTGTCACTGGCTCGGAGACATGGGTTTCGCGCGTCAAATCAGGCTATCTTTTCTTCCCGTGGGGTAAGCTCGTGAATGAAATATCATTTTGCCATGGTCTATGACACAAAAATGTAGGAGTACGCTTGGCTACCATTGTGTATTTGAGTTTGATCAATCGCAACAATAATGTTCGTGCAGGCACACGCACGAGAGGGTTGATCAAGTTTTCAGCAGGTTCTCTATCGCTCTCCGTGAGAAATCTGCCCTTACAAAGTCAGAGATGGTCCAAGTTTTGAAGAAGGCGTACACCCCAGAGTGCAACTTCTACGACTTGCCATGTGTGATCGATATTAAGACTTGGCTGGGAGACGCGTGCCCCACAAGCGGCCAAGTTGTGAGCTTGAGTCACTCCCACCAGTTTGTCTTCACCTTTGATGCAGACAGTACACGAGCAGTGAAGACAAAAATGGAGACTCAACGTTTTTCAAGCAGCAAGAGAGTGCACGGCCCTGAGTGGGTCCTCCAATATATTCCGACAGATATTCCGCTCACGCTGCCCGGACGAGACCTCTTTCACCGTTGCGACGGCACAGCAGCAGCAGCAGCAGATGACTTCAAAGCCTTCACGGGTCAAATTGACCGTCTCGGTATCAGATACCGATTTGGGGATGATAGGGGAGTTGAGTGGCAAGGCACAATTACCGAATTGACTAAGCTTCAGAGGCGGTCAGCTGGCCCCCTACCGGACGAGATTTTTTGGCCAAAGTCTAGGCACGACTTGGAGGACTGGTGTGACAATTTCCCGTTGCAA
>JAPMLY010001560.1:0-42500 GCA_026401115.1 Tetraselmis chui | reverse complement strand
CTCACCGTGGTGACGCCATCCAAGTACCGTTTGACGCCGGTGGCGTGGTTTTTCGTCGACGAGATGAGAACCACCGCGGTGACGTTGGTGTACTCCGCCGGAACTTCGTCGACGGTTTTGCGGTAAAGCCGTACCTCGGTGACACCACTCATTTTGAGGTAGAGTAAGATTTTTCGATGCACCCGGGGATATTCGGAGCGTTCTCCTCTAGCCGACTCATCACATTGCTCGTGTGACGGATGAAATCCGCCTCCGACGTATATTCTGCATCATTCAGGTGGCGGAGCGTGCATTCCGTGTTGATATCACGAACGACTCCGCCGAAACGTGATGAATAATCGTTGTGCCGCTCCGCCTTGTTCGGCCATTCGAGCCCCCGGATCACCGCCGCCACGGACCCGCTGAGAAGTGAAAGGCATCCGTTGACGATGGCGGGTATCCCGGTGGTGGCCGAGGGCTGCCCGATCCCGTACGTGAGATTAAGACAATCCACACCGAGACTGAGTGCGACGGTGGTGAGCAACGCCATGTCCGCACGTCCCTTGAAGAAAGAATATGAAGCCCCATGCAAGCGCTTGAGTCTTTTCGCATGCGTACGCCACTTCTCAAGCAAGGGATTTTCGATATGAACGGCTTCCTCGCTTTCACTCATTTTGTTTTCATCTGAGAAAAAGGGTGCCGGGTCTTATGTTAAGTCCGCTCACGTCCATCATTGTAAGCATCCGGGGTTCCTCTACCGTGTTTCCGATGCTATTTTCTCGGATGCTCGTGATGAAGCCAAGTAGGTAGTTCCACGGCGGGAGGTAGGTGGTTACGTCGGGTCGGTTAGTGTCCGACGACCGCAGGTTTGTTTGGATGAGTGGCATTATGTTACTACGTGTCAAAGAAAGAAAGCGTTATGGTGATACTGAAGGCATCGGCGGGGTTGACCTCTATCGAGCTCTCCACCAATTCCGGGGGTGAATTGTCCTCATCGACGTCGAAGATGCCGCTGGTTTCAGATTGCGGCTCGAAGATTTCCACAAAGCCCTCGTGCAGCCCCGGGCGCAAAACACTTCTAGGGAACTTCGCCGTTCCGAGCGTATGGCGGAAGGTCATTCTTCGTCTGGTATTTGGTAGAAGGTGAGACAAATTACGTACGCCGTTGACTCGCCATCGGATAGCTCAGCAAATTGCGTCGAAGTCCGCAGCTGAAGGTCGATCTCGCCTACGTTGTCAAGCGGCCGCCGGCTCGGAATCCCCACCGTGTCTTCGTTCACCCCTTTGAGACTGAGCTTTTGGCCCACGTAGCTCAACGCGTTCAACACGCGTGATCATGGGAGAAATCCAAGCACACTAAGACCTTGGTACGGGTCGTTGACTAGGGTTTTGCTCGTGATTGCGAGCCCGTACGCTTGCGAGCCGTAGAGGTGAATCAACGAGCATTGCGAGACCGCGACTTGCCACCTTGTGCCGTCGTTGCGATCAGTCCGGAACGTGCGGAAGTCGACGGGGACCTTTTCGTTGGGTCCGCGGACATTCATCCAGACGTGAAAAAAGGGCGGATAAAGGCTACGCTCGGGTTCTTCCACCCAGAAAACGAGGCTGAAGGTGTAGTCGTTTATGATGGTAGGCGTCCACGGGAGCGAACTAGTTTTGAGCTTTGTCGGGCCCTGCAGCAGGTAGAAAAACATATCCCCGCGTACTAGCCGCGAGCCGTCACATATCCCAGCGCACGTGTTGCTTTGGACGTACGACGAATCCGCAATTTCGCCAAATACATTGCCACCACGCCAAGACTGTAAAAGGGCCAGGACTGAGTCGTTGTTAGCAGGGTCCCAGCTCTTGTAAGAGTTTGATTGCTGGATCGACGGGGAGCACAGCATGATCGAGAGGGGGTCGGGCTCAACACCGGTGAAGCCGGCGATCGGTGTGCACCACTCCAACGCGAAGCGAACATGGGGTTTACCTTGGAAGCCGCTACCGATCTGGAAGGCGGGCGTGCGCACGGTGAAGGCGTGTTTCTCCCCGCTCACGCGCTCTTGCGTGCTAACGACGATTCTGCGCGCGACCATTTGCGCCTACTCTTTTTGTAATCAATAGAAAACATTCACAAGCCTATCCGCTCCGACCACGATAAAGCCGCCGTGGTGTGAAAACACGTCTACTGTTACGCTTGTGTCCAGTGAAGCATCAAAGTTCACTGTGAGATGCGACACCGACGTTGAAACATCGATACCGTTAAGCGAAAACATGGACTTGTGGCTTTGGGACTCAAGGTCGGTGGCGATAAGGTATTTCCCCTCGTCGAGGCCCCAGGTTCCATCCGTCACAATCCCCATATGTTCGAGGGATCCGTAACAATGGAACGCCTTCTGTGTTTCAGCCCACGCCTCCGCGTCAGAATCGACGGGCTTTGATGGGGTTAATACTCCGTTGATGGTGTAGTGATAACGCCCCGTGTTACCCACCGGGTTCTTGCGCTCCGAGACGTATTTGATGCTGTTGTAGTCGGATGCGTCCTTCCGAAACAAAGCTATTAACGTTTTCAGCGACTTGAAAGGGGATGAGAAGGCCATCGACATCGAGCTGCTCCCATTTGGGGCGATCCACCGGTGCTGAGAGAAAGTGGAATACGGAAGGACGATACCGCCACTATTGGCCTCAACCAAGGCACGATCGACGGTGGGATCAAGGTGGATCATCTCAGCGACATACTCCACGTCTTTGAGCAGCCATGGTCTATTCCCCTCTTGCACCTTCTCCAAATCCCCAAGGTCAATTCAAGTGTCAAATGGGTGCGGGCCATTGCACCTACAGAGAGGTACTTCTGCTGATTCGTACCTATGATAGCACTCATCAGGGGTATGCAGAATATCCTGCTGTCCGCAGCATCTACTTCCCTACTAAAACCCTCCGAGATCGTTCCGGCAGTTTCCATATGGATTTTGTCCCCGGTGACGTCGAATAAGGCGTGGACAAGGGCGTTGTACTCCTCGATATTCTCTAGCGTCCCACCACCGGCACCCCCGGAAGCGGACACCTTCAAGGACCTGATGATCGCGTGCGCGGAGTAATCAAATTTGAATGATGCTATTTCGCTGGATGCATCCAAGTTTTGTAGCTTAAATTTCAAATATCTCTGCCGTGAATTCAAGTACTCCCCCCGGTTGCCGGTAGGGATGACAAACTTGATGGTGTTACCCGGGTTGAATCCGCTGGAGCCGTTCTCGGGGTAGATATGGACCCCAGACTTCGCGGCAGGGGCGGCCACATGCTTGTTACCGTACACGAACGAATCACTGAGCGAGCTTCGCACTTCGGCCATGGTGTTCTTTTATAGTATCGTTGCAGAAAATATTTTCGTTAGCCTCTCTCAAGTCTAGAGCCGGATCCTTTCATTTGGCCGTAGGCGGATCTGACAGCCGCACCGTGACCCTTCATACTATTTAGATCTGGCGCTTTTCCATCAAGAGCCCCCTCCACGCCCCCCGCAATCCCGCCGATACCGCGGGCAATCGCACCAGCCGACGCGATACCAGCACCGAGCACGGGGTTGAAGGCGGCGACAGGCGCAGCTGCATCCATCCACCGAGCTTGTTTCCAGCCACCCGAACCCCGTGTGCGACCTTTTGTCCGATTGTGCGAAGGTTGTGAAGCTTTCACCGATGAAGCGCCCGAGACTCATGCTGTGTGTTTGCTATAAGCCCAGATTTTTGTTTTACATGGGTGCTTTACCCTTTTCCCGCCTCTCGGCTAGCTTTTGTTTAATACATGATGCCTTTTCCTCCCCACTCTTTTTCTTTTTTCCCGGCTTTAATTTGACCCCCAACCTCTCTGCTACTTCGTCCATTACCCCCGGTCGAAAAAGAAAAGGGTTGTCGAGAATCCAGTCATCGTGGGGGGTTTCGCGGCTGGGAGAGAGGTCTTCGAAAGCTCGAACGAGTTGTTTAACACCCGATGATGATGGCGCGTCAATCGAAGGCTTTTGTTTGGAGTACGGGGTAAATAACCTCGGGTTCGCCGCTTCCATCATTGGTTTTTCCGGCACATGCACGGCATGGGGCATCTGCCTCTCGGATTGGGCGATGGGTGACGCGGCGTACTTAAGTGATCATGCGGTCGCATTATTGAACTCGCCGCTGGCTGCTGTAAATTGGTTGATGCCGGGGTGGCAATCCCCATTGTCCAACCACGCGTAAAGGGTAAGGGCTCGGGTTGATTGCCCGGCGTGGTTTCACAAGTTGTTACAGTTTGCACCACGTTTACCCGCACATTCTGATTACGCAAAACATGGGTTATGGGTTTCGGGTTTTTAGCGGCCGCTCGTGTGCGTGCCGGTTTCTTCCCCACTGTCGGCTGCTTTTTCCCCCACTGAGTATTCTTGGTCTTTCGCCGCGGCATTGCTATCATATATACCTATACGGTCGAAATTCTTGTACAACTCCCCCGTCCCCGTGTCGGCAAACATGAAGGCGTAGGGCCGGTCAAATACGAGACGCATAACCTCCTCCGCCTCCTCCCGGGGTAAGGCTATCAGCTCCTCGAATATCGCCGTGGTCTCCTTCTTATTGCGCGGCTTGTACATCAGAAAATGAGACAGTGCTTTCCGGATACCTAGTGGCATGGCATTGTACGAATGTACGAGGATTATGATGGATAGCCGGTAGTGGCGCCGGTTGTAGATTAGGTCACGCAGCACACGTTAGATTTCGTTGTCTTTGAGCGCCGCAGTAACGTCGTCGAGGACCAACAAGGTATTCTTTTCTTTCTCCGCCGATTGCTTCACCGCCTCTCGGATCCCGTCTAGCGTGCCCCAATCCAAGTCGTCGTACATTCTGTCGTGGTTTTTAAATATGTTCCGCTTTAGGCTCGCCACGCTATGAGATGGCATGACGACGTGGACGTGGTGAAAGGCCTTGCGGTAAGCTTGCTTGCTCAAGAGGAGGTTGACGAGCATGGAGGTCTTTCCAGTCCCCGCCGATCCGATTATAGCCATGAAAAACGGTCGGTCGGGCAGCGGCGACACGATTTGTTCGTGTATCTTTTCGTCACACAAGAACGCCGGGGGGGGCTTCACGTGAAATTTTGAGTGGCTTTTGATGCTGAACCGCATTTTTTCACGTTCTTTCTTTTGTAGTATCTTCTGATTTCTTTTGGAGCCACCCCCCAGGTTACTGCCTCCAAAACTTTGTATTACTCGTCGGTGAACCCGAACCCGTCGTAGTTTTCCTTCCACCACGCCGCCGTCCCATAGTTAAAGCTCCGAGCAAGCAAATGGGGATCTATCGGGGCGGGCGTACTCGCAGACACGGACGAAACCGCATCACCGTGAACTACCTCCGAACCGATAGACTCAAGTAGAGAAGGAGTAGACGCCATGGTTCTAGTTGGTTCTATTTTATTTTCTATTGTCTAGTTTAGAAAAAGAAATGGCATGGGACGGGGTAATGATCTCGAGCGCAGCGACGGCAGTGACGAAGACGGAGAGCAATACACCGTACCTGAAATACCTGGCGATGTTGGGGGGAGCGATGTGGCTAGTGGAGAGATTTCGGCCGGCGAAAAAGAACCAACCAGCCGCCTTGACCCGAAGCCCAAAACTAAACGAGTAGCAAGCGAGAAGATGAAGGCAGCTCTTTTGCGCGCCAGGACGGCAAAGGTTGAAAAGCGCCGGTCGAGGACCAAGCAACCAACATTTTAGCCCCAGCCCCAGTTTTTCTTCGATATTGTTTAAAGAAATGCTCCAACAGTTGTACTTGGACACGGCGTACGCTGACGCGAAGCTCGATGATGGAACCCACATATTCTCCCTACTGGATCCAGTGACCGCACCGCAAGGGTATACGCTTCAGGTTAGGCTGTTGAACGCGTGGTTGCCGCATACCTATTACAACATCTTCGATGGAAACGACACGCTGGTTCTTCATTACGATGACGGTGGTATGATTCCATGACAGCCGGTCACCATAAAGCTTCCCCGCGGCAACTGGTCAATCGACGACATCGTCGCCTTCCTAAACGATGGAAGGCTCGATGAGTACGTGGCGAGTTACGACGAGAACACGAATAGGCTGTCGCTACTTGGAACGGAAAACGCCGAGCACCATGTAGTTATTGGGGAAGGTACCACGTGCACGCGGTTACTAGGTTTGTCAGTTGGGGACTATGCTCAAATCGTTGATGGAGAGCTTCTCTTCACCGCAAGTCGTGTCGTGGACATGACGCGGACTAGCTCGGTGTTTGTGCATAGCAACCTCCTCACTCGAAACCGCGACCTCGATATCCTAGCAAAGATACCGAGCTCAGCCCAGTTCAATTTCATTGACCACTACTCCTCGGACGCCTTTGTGGACGTGGCCAACCGCTACCTAAGCTACGTGAGCATCCGGCTAAGCGACGATAACGGCCGAACTTTGGATCTCAACGGCGGACGTTTCACGGCGACGCTGAAAATAGCTTTTGCTAAGATTAACAATGAACCAATCACGTCAAGTATCGGCGCCGCTGCAGCTGAACGGCCGCCGGGCGGTGGAGGTGGACCTCAGCCAGGTCGAATTGCTTTACCGGGAGCTAGCGGCCCGCGTGACGGTGGAGGAGACGGAAAATGAGCGGCAGGACACGGACATTGAAGGGGTCACTACGGACTTGACGGCGCTCACAAACATGGTGACAGGATTTTCCAACAACTTTAGCGCGGCGAACATCCGCACCGATAACATCACAACGATCGGGTTTGATACCGACATATCCGTGGGCGCGTCACTCTTGCCGACGGCGGCGGCGTTGGTGGGACCGATTCATTCCCTCGGCAACAAAACGCACGAGTGGAAGACGGTACACACCGAAGAGGTTATGCTTGATGGAATAAGCTTGAGTAACACACTGGGGGGCTTGAGGGATGATATAAGCGCCATTGAGGATCTGAATCTCGTGCAGCACCTGAAAGTGGAGGGAACCGGGTTGATAGGCGTCGACCAAAACAAACGCGACTTCGGGGCGTTGGACTATCCGTGGTGGACCATCTACACAACCGATATAACCGTGAACGACAACATAAATGCAAGCATGCTCAAATCCAGCCGCTCGGATACCGATGACATCTCAGTGTACGCCAATCTCGTGCCAAATGACACGGACATCGGTTGGAACACGATTGGGACGGAGACGAAGCCGTGGCGCACGGAGAACTTCCACAATGTGTACGCCAAGAACCTTTTTGCCCAAAACGAGGAAGTATACTCTCGCCGGGCGCTGCTCGACGGGGACCAAAACGTGAGCTCCGCCATTACCCTAGAGGCTGATAAGCAAGTCGATATCGGCTCGACAACGCGGCCTCTCAGCTAAGCCTATTTTCATGACTTATACGGGCTAGACGCCTCCGGCACGCCACGAAGGGCGCTGTTAGAAGGAGATTCAGGGATTGACCCATGTCCACCCGGTCCACCCGGCCCCAAGGGTGATCCCGGTAATGACGGCGCACAAGGCCCTAAGGGTGATCCCGGTAATGCCAGTGCACAAGGCCCCAAGGGCGACCCCGGCAACAACGGTGCCAAAGGCGACAAAGGCGACCCGGGTAATGCCGGTGCACAAGGCCCCAAGGGCGACCCCGGCAGCAATGGTGCTAAAGGTGACAAAGGCGACCCCGGAAATGACGGCCAACCAGGCCCCAAGGGCGATCCCGGCAACAACGGTGCCAAAGGCGACAAAGGCGACCCGGGTAATGACGGTTTACCAGGCCCCAAGGGCGACCCCGGCAGCAATGGTGCTAAAGGCGATAAAGGCGACCCGGGTAATGACGGTGCACAAGGCCCCAAGGGCGATCCCGGCAGCAATGGTGCTAAAGGCGACAAAGGCAACCCGGGTAATGCCGGTGCACAAGGCCCCAAGGGCGACCCCGGCAACAATGGTGCTAAAGGCGACAAAGGCGACCCGGGTAATGCCGGTGCACAAGGCCCCAAGGGCGACCCCGGCAACAACGGTGCCAAAGGCGACAAAGGCGACCCAGGTAATGACGGTTTACCAGGCCCCAAGGGCGACCCCGGTAACAATGGTGCTAAAGGCGACAAAGGCGACCCAGGTAATGACGGTTTACCAGGCCCCAAGGGCGACCCCGGAAACAACGGTGCTAAAGGCGACAAAGGCGACCCCGGAAATAACGGTTTACCAAGCCCCAAGGGCGACCCCGGTAACAATGGTGCTAAAGGCGACAAAGGCGATCCCGGAAATAACGGTTTACCATGCCCCAAGGGCGACCCCGGTAACAATGGTGCTAAAGGCGATAAAGGCGATCCCGGAAATAACGGTTTACCAGGCCCCAAGGGCGACCCCGGTAACAATGGTGCTAAAGGCGATAAAGGCGATTCCGGAAATAACGGTTTACCAGGCCCTAAGGGCGACCTTGGTAACAATGGTGCTAAAGGTGATAAAGGTGACCCAAGTAATGCCGGCGCGAAGGGTCCAACAGGCCCGCCCGGAACCACGTCCTTCAGCGGGATCACCGATAAACCGGCGTGGGTCGACAAAATTTCTTAGGACGACATCGGTCAGTATATGGACCGCGTGCTGCCCTCAAACTTCGACATCGTGGTGAGCGACTCGATCACGCCGTCGGCGGGCTCGGCGTACAATATTGGCCAAGACCTCTGACGCTTCGTGTTTGGATATTTTGGGCGGGTCCGCATTTCTGGAAACGTGCCGCACTATGAAGACGAGGCAATCACGTACGAGTTCCCGCGCTCCTACGTCGCAGCAAACGCATCGTGGTCGACTTGGTCTGAGCTTCGTGGACGCCCATCATGGACGAATTTCATATCACTGGGTGGGACGACGGACACCGTGACTGTCGGTGATAATAGTTTCAAATGTGGTTATCTCATTCCCAACGGCGATTCGATGTATTATTTAGGAGGTACGTCCACGCGATGGAGAAATATGTACATCAAGAACATATCAGCCTCTTCAGTTGTTAAAACTGTCATTTGTGAGGTCGATTCTCTTATCGCAAATACCTCAGCGTCTTTTGGTCACAACCGTATAGAAGAGGTGGGTACCCCCACATCCGACGACGACGCGGCGACAAAAAAGTACGTGGACGACACAGATGCAGCTACCCGAACGGTGATGAATTCACGAGTATCATATGTTGAGTCGTCGGTTCAATTCCAGCTTCTACCCTCAATAAACTCGCCTATTGTCACCCACGTGACCGCGGAGGTGGTAAACAACGGCTCTTATGGGACAGTTCGCCTTCGAAACATGGAAACGATTGTACCGACCATCGCTGCACCGTTAGATGTGAGTCCCGGTAACACTTTATAAACAACCACTTGAGATCGGGTCTTCTACTTGGATCGAGTCGTCAAGCTCCTCTCATATTAAATTCGGGCA
Source organism: Tetraselmis chui (assembly GCA_026401115.1). Taxonomy (NCBI): domain Eukaryota; kingdom Viridiplantae; phylum Chlorophyta; class Chlorodendrophyceae; order Chlorodendrales; family Chlorodendraceae; genus Tetraselmis; species Tetraselmis chui. Next base: position 33,131 of record JAPMLY010001560.1, on the reverse strand, counting down.
GCTTTATTTTGAATTTCCCAACCGAGATATATATTTCTCTTACTCACAGGGGTACGGCACAAGCCCGCTCGTACGAATAACAGTGTCCCGTTTGATTAATTTTCATCGGTCAATATGATAACCAACGTTACACACCGTTTGAAAGAGCAACAAGCGGGGTCATAGAGGAGATTTGGCTATAGACGCAATCTACTAGTTATGAACGCCGGCGCCTCGTCTTCTGCTGTTGGGCCGACTCCGCTGCCCTCTGCATCGGGACACGCTTGCGCACTGGGCGTTGGCCCGCCCTGCCGCGGGCGGGCGGCGGCGGGAAAGCTGGCTTGGGTGGTGAGGGTATTTGCTTGCGAGGTGCTGGGCGTTCTTGTCGGGAACTTGCGGAGGGCTTGTGAGTTCGGTTTGCAACCGGGGGCGCTCGGGCGCTGAGCGGGTGGGGGTGGGGGCGCTCGTTGTGGCTTTGGCGTTGCTTTTCCGGCGCTCCTCAAACCGCTCCTCTTCCTCAGCCTCATCCTCAGCCTCACCCTCTTGCACGGGTGGCAAGGCTCCCGTCGGCACATTGGTCTTCGACTTGGTGGCTAAGTGGCTCTCGAGGCTATCAAACGTCTTGCGCAAGTAGCCGATCTTGACGTCGCTCGCATGGTTGAAGAAGCCGGAGATCTTTTCGCTGATTTGGGTGGCGGTGAGCGACGGTTTGCGGCGCGACATCTCCCTGTGTTTCCATGTTACTTGGGCGTGGCGCACGTTCAGCGGCGTTACGGATGTGTCAATGAGCCGGCCGTTGTGGAGTTGTTTGAAAGTGAGAGCGGCGGCGATGAAGGCCTTCTTCACCTTGGGCCCGGCCGGGAGAGGCAGCCCATCCTTCTTGCGGCCGATACCCACCAACCACTTCCTACCTGCTTCGGGGTGCCCTGCGGCGAGCGTCGCGTCCACATCAGCCTTGATGACGGCGTGCTTCGACAAGTCAAACGAGTAGGGCGTTCCGAAGCGGCTCTTCCCCGTCTTGAAATGAGCGATGTAGATCTCCCCGGTGCGGCGATTGTACCAATCGTCCCGGGTGGCATCTCCGACAGATGGGTTGTACCGGCGGCCATCATCATCGCGGATCTCGATTCCTCCAAGATTGTCACGCAGTCCGAGGAGTTTCACTTGCAAGAAGGCTGCGAGCCATGTGGTAGACGGCCCCACCGCGCTCCTCACCTTGGGGAGGTAGCGGACGAGCATCTCGTAGCTATGAATGGCGTGGAGGTCGGACTTTGCCTTATTGGCTTGCACCTCGCTGTCCGCTTGGATGGCTTGAAAGAGGCCGACCTCACCCTCACCGAATCCACCGCGGTACGTCTGAAGCACGTCCGTCCCGAGGCTGTCCCGGAAGACCCCCCACGCGCCGAAGGTGGTCGTGATGTGCCCCAGCTTTTTTGAGTAGCTTTGGGTTACCTGCTTGAGCGCCGTGGACTTGGTCCGCGCGCGGGCGCGCTTCCCGGCGGTGGAGGTGGCAATTAAGCCGCTCGTCACCTCCTCGTCATCGTCGTCGTCCTGCCCGGCCACCGCCCCCACGGAACTATCCATGGCAGTGGCGTCGGCCTCCACTTGGATGATAGTTTTGGCGTTTTCCGCCCGGAGCCACGCCATCACCCCCTCGGCGTCGCGAAGCACCGGGACGGCATTATCATCGGGATCTGCCTTGGCGAACTCCGTGCGGATCTGGCGGAACGTACGGCGAACGTCGTCAAGGTAGACCTTGGAGTATGTCTCCACTACTAGCCTACCGTCATGCATGACTTTGCGCGCACTCGTGCTGCCCATATTGTGTTTCTCCACGTCACCGCTCCAAAAGGTGTCGATTTGCGCCCATGTTATGGGGGTAGAGGTGCCCTTCTGCGGGGTGTCCTCCAGGCACTGCGGGTAGTCAGGGCGTGGGGGCTGCGCCGGGGGCGAAGAGACCTGAACCCTGGGGAGGTCGATGGGCGGGAGATGACTCTTATCTTTGTACAGCCCCTCCAACTTGACCCCGTGAGTTTCCTCGAGCACGGCTCGGAACCGAGGATCGAACGCACGGATACGATTGATTTCCCTCTCCCCCCACTTGTATGCATGGAGAGTCTTCGTCGCTGGTTTGCGACCGGCAATCACGCTTCGGACCGCGGAGATGAGCCGCTTGGCGGCCGCATTCTCCTCGTAGTACGCTTTGGCGCGGGCGCGCTTGACTTCGGGAGAGTCGGGCATGATGCGATTGTTTTGTTATCCCTGGAGAAATTATTTTCTGTCCGCTCAAACGCACTTTAAACGCACCATCACCGGAGGCCCCGGGATATTTTCTCCCCTTAGGTTAAAATGACGCAGTACGTGGAACATCTGACGGTGGGCGAGCTTAGGCGAATCGCTAAGGTTCATCTTCTCTACCTTCAAAAGGATAGGGAGCGGTCGCGTCGGTACTATCAGCAAAACGGCGAAGCGCGCCGAAAGGCTAGTCTTGAGCGCTACCACCGGAACAAGAAGCGCGTCGGCACAGAAAACCTTGATGAAGAGAATGGCCCAAGCTCCAACAATTCGTAGGTGCGTTTAAACGCACTGGAATTATTTTCTCCGGGGGAATACAAGACGATATGGACGCCTCAAACGCTCAAATGATTGCAAGCGCTGCATCCCCCAAACCCCATCGTGTGGAAAAACACTGGGGCCTTGAGTGGCTTCGCAAAAACGGTAAGGACGGAGAGAATCCTTATAACATCGTGCTACAAAATACACCGCCCGAAGACATCACCGTCACGTGCGAATACAAGAAAACTCACTTGTTTATGTACTCCAACCTGACCGTACAACAACTCAAGAAGGTACTTGCCAAAAGTCGGTATGCTTACGAGATCATCCGTGCTGACGCCCCGCGGAAAGCATTCTTCGATATCGATTGCGACATCCCAAAAGACACCGGGGCCGAAGATTGCGAGCTAATGTTCTCCGAGTTGCAAAGTAAATTGAAGACCAAGATCATTGAAATCTTCGGGGACACGAGGGTATTTCTGTCCGGTAGCGTAGGCCACAAGGATGAATGTATCCGCCACTCCTTGCATGTCGTACTTGGTGATGTCGTGTACGATAGCCACGAGCACATGAAAGACTCTAACTTTGACTCGGTGATCGATGTCCTCGGGGCCGATCTCGGAGTCAAGGTCGACAAAATTTACACACGAAACAGACTTTTCAAGCTCCCAGGACAGAGCAAGCTCGGGAGCGACCGCGTCCAAGCCATCCTCGACGGCTCGTCCGTGGAGGACCACTTTGTCACTGGCCACATGCCTGAAAAATGGACGTGGAAAACATTCACCGCGAACTCAGTTGCAGCGTCGCCGTCCAAGCTTTCACTTGTCCCCAAGAGTGCCTCAAAGCTCCTTTTTCTCAGGAACACCAACCGGAAGCATCTCGCCAATATCTGGAGCGATAATTCCGTACGATTGGAGTATCGAGGGAGACCCACTGAAGACCCTCGACATTCTTCATCATGACTTCTCAATTCACCGTCTCCCGCACAATCTGATTTATTCCGTAATGTCGTGGTGTGTCGGTCGTGGCGTTCATTTTTCATCGTTTTACACATGGGTTTCCCGAGGAAGAGAAGATTGTAATGCCACTCGAGTCAAGTACGCTGCGATGTGGAAAGACTTGAATCACGAAAAGATTGCTAGCAACAAAACCATCTCGAACATTCTCCAACAAATGTACCCTGACGCCATTTTCGAGGATCGAGAGACGCGGGAGATGATTGATTACCTACGTATCGTCCCCACGACAACATTAAAGATTGAAGAAGAGATCGATGGTACCCAACGCCGTCCCGAACTCAAGTTGTTCGCGCGAAAAAACAACGTGGTCCTCGATTTGCCGATGGGGATCGGAAAGACGATCGCAATCATTCATCACATGCTCGAAAATGAAAAATGGGGCCGGCGTACGCTCATAATTACATGCCGGTGTACACTCGTTAAGGACATGCTTGCAGTCGCTAAACGGATGGGCTCAAAGCTCAATAGCTACTCAGAAACACCCACTCCGGAACTGTGCGACAGCCTTATAATTTAACAAGAATCGATGTACAAGCTTGAAACAGCGAAAGCATATGATAGCGTCATAGTTGACGAGATGGAGTCGCTTTTGAACCAGTCAGCAAGCACGGAAACACATGGTCTCCGCCTCACCTGAAATATTGCATCGATGATCGGCTTACTTAAGAGCGCGAGCAAGACTATATTCGCTGACGCCGTGACGACCCAAAAGACGATTCGGTTTCTTCGCAATATCGGCATTGAAGACTTGGATATCGTGCACTGCAAGGGGTTCCAGAAATCCATGCGAACCGTTCATTTTGTCCAAGCCGGGTCTAAGGCAAACGGCATCGCCCACAAAATGGCTCAAATGATAGGCGAGAAAATCAAAAAAGGAGAAAATGCCTTCGTGTACTATCCATACGCCAAAAGCAAATACAACGACAAAGGCCTTCTAACCCGATTCAGTATTCAAGAATTCGCGAAACTAGTCGAAAACTACTCGGGGCTATCCACGGATAGCATATTGGCATTTTATGGGGAAATGGACGATGAAGCTTGTAGCGAATCCCTGATGGACGTCAATATGTCATGTAGATCTTGGCGCGTCGTGGTCACCACAAGCAAGATCACGGTTGGAGTTAGTTTCGAAACGACGCATTTTCACTCGGTAGTCATTGCCAAGTCGCCAAACTGCTCACCAAGAAACATCATCCAGACGTCTTGCCGCCCACGGTCAGTGGTCAATAACACGGTATATGTTTTCCAAATGCCAGGAAAGGTAAACCAACAACCACTTGAGAACTTGTTAGACCAACGGTCGCCGTACTTTGAAACATATCGAGCTTTGCTTGCCGATGTCCAATATGAGCGCGATAATTGCGACATGAACGCCTTTAAACTTTTCATCGATAGGGTCGGATATCGAGTCGGCGATGACATCACGTTACAATCATCGCCCGTGTCAAAGACACGAGAGATCGAATCGAATAACGACTACGCTTGGGATGCAATCCCGGACCTTTTCACCGAAGAAGCTGAAGACACGGAGACAAAAGTGAGGGCTCGTTGTGCGACCAACATCGAGAAAATAGCATACAAAAAGCACGCATTCGAAAGATTGTTCTATAAGGACTCGTGCGATGAAATGGCAAAACAACTTTGGGACGATGGTCACGTAGATGTCGCATGGAAGACATCACGATTCAAAAACGAGTACGGACACAACCTGCGCTCTACCATCACAAGCATTGTTGTCGATGACATCTTAGAGAAGGCGGCGGGCCGAAACCCCGACGATGACAATCCCAAAACGTTGTTCGGTAACGTTCCCGATTTTTCAAGTGATGAGAGGACCCGCCTCGGTAAAATGATCATTGGTGCGTCTTGCTTCACAAGTAGCCGGTCGTCGAAAGAGAAGCGGATCAATTCCTTCTTTGAGCTTGCTTTTGGGATTCCCGCGCTATGTTACAGCAAGGCAAAACACAAGTGGGTTCCCAAATCATCCAACCTAAATACAATAATGGCGATTTTCAAGGCGGTGCGTGGATCCGAGGAGTCTCCGGTTCACTTACCCGAGTACGCTTTCATCGGGCTTTAATAATCGCAAGGATTATTCGCGGGCGCGGCGGCGCCGGGGGGGCTTCGGGGCATCCTTCGGGCCCCAAAACGGTCACCAAAGCTCGAGCAGTGTTTTCTTCTAAAGAGTAAATATACTCTTCGAGCTTTGGTGACCGTTTTGGTGACCGTTTGGTGACCGTTTGGGAATAGCCGTGAATTGGCGGGGAACCGCGACGGAATATTCGCGGGCGCGGCTGCGCGCCGGGGGGGCTTCGAGGCATCCTTCGGGGCATCCTCCGGATTCCAAACGGTCACCAAAACGGTCACCAAAGCTCGAACAGTGTTTTCTTCTAAAGAGTAAAAGTGCTCTTCGAGCTTTGGTGACCGTTTTGGTGACCGTTTGGTGACCGTTTGGGAATAACCGTGAATAGGCGGGGAACCGCGATGGAATATTCGCGGGCGCGGCTCCGCGCCGTGGGGGCTTCAAGGCATCCTTCGGACTCCGAAGCGGGAACCAAAACGGTCACCAAAGCTCGAGCAGTGTTTTCTTCTAAAGACTAAATATGCTCTTCGAGTTTTGGTGACCGTTTTTTTGCAGCTCGGGAATCGTCGCGGATAGAAGGGGGTTCCGCGACGGAATATTCGTTGGAGCGAAGGAGGGGGACCTTTTGATTCTTATCATGGATGAGATCTGGGGGGCGGGGTGGCGGTCGGGACAGAAAAAATCTGGGATTTGAATAAGGGCTAGATTCCGAAATTAGGGTTTCGAATATATTTAGGGTTTGAAATAATATTTAGGGTTTCGAATAGAGTTAGGGTTTGTAACCCAATTAGGGTATGGAATTTGAACAGAAAAAGCCCTGGATTATTTTCTGAAATTAGGGACAGACAAAAGACAGACAAAATATAGTAGTTAACAGCTTAAGGTTCGTGATCCTGTTGTGTCATTGCAGTGGCGTACACTCAAGCTCTACCCCCTCACAACAACCGCTATTTTTGTATTAGACGCTTGCGAAAATCGCCTACGCGCCCACTCGCCGGAACTCCCTCCTACTAGAGCCGTCTCCGTCCTGCAGCATGTTTTTTATTTAATCCCGCGCTCCTCGAAGGTAGTCTCCGTTCCTGCTGGCCGGATTGGTACCGGGAACTTGCCCGGCCTAGTGCATCCCAAGCGCTCTCCGCTACCGTCACGCCCTCCCGACCACATGTCGACCACTTGATCCCGACCAAAATAGAGGGGGGGTTCCCTTCACCGTCCAAGAACTCGCCAGCAACCTAAAGCGGGTGGGGTAGAGTCACATACAAAAGTTCGCGTGTCGGGTTGTGACAAGTCGGGCAGGTGGGCAAGGCGGGCGGGTACCTCAAAGACCACGCCCACAACTTCCGCCTTGATGTCCAGCAACTTTGATGCAACTAATTTCTCCGCCTCTGTCCAGTGCTAGCTTCCGGATTGCGCGGCCCCCTCTTCGGAACGTTTGCGACGAGGTATAACGTGCGGACTGTGCTAGCGATGCTAGACGGGGCTGTAGGTGGTTGTGACGAGTACGGTCATGCAACAGTACATTGCAGGACATTGCACAGGTACTCGTTACTGAATCCAATTCGTGCTTTTCCATCGGACGGACGTACAAACGTGGGTACGTCGCTACTGCAATATTCATAAGGGTGCTGATGCTACAGTACGACCAGTACCTCCCGGTACGTACATATATGCATAATTAATCTAACCAGCCAGAAGACGCGCCTAAGCGGGTTCTTCGATGCAAAAGAGGCCGCGTCGTGAAATCCAATGCTAGGCAGGCCGCGTCTCTAGACAGATGGCGACGGTTAGACACCCCTAACGCCTGACACGTAAGCGTAGCTTGCAGACGTAAGCAATCTGGGCAGAAACCTATTTAAGCCCAATGCAGTAGAGGGAGGTGACAGAACCATTTAACAATTCCATTGTTCACTTACAACATATACTGCTTAAGTACAACAGTGAAACATCTTTCACCATCGTCTCTCGACAACATCATTTTGCCATCTCGCAACAACAGAACTAGACAAATTAGAACTGATTTGTGCTAGCGTTTAGCTTGAGGAGGCTAATCGCCACACTGGTTTCGGAGCTCATTGGTCGACGCACGTTTTCGTTGCTCATTGACTTGCTCGACGTTGCCTGATTGATTCGAGATGGCTTCTTTAGGACCTGGACATTACGTGGTGGTGGTAATTCACGTTGGAGGAACTAAACTGAAGGACGTGAAGCTGGCATTACAACGTGAGCCTCGTACCGGTAAAACTTGGTTCCCGGCTGGCTCTATCTTACCTAACGAAGAGCCTGCTGACGCTGCCGTTCGAGAGTTACACGAGGAAACCGGCCTTACTTTGACACCGGATGATTTAACGTTGTTGAGTGACGCTCATGTCCGAGTTGCGTTACCTCAAGGACGACAGTTTGTTTACGTGTACTCGGCTTCTATTCCTGTCTAGTTTGCTACGAGCCACTTACGTACAATTGCTCAGGTTGAGCAGGCTGTTGCAACACAGTCGACAATTAATCCGGATGGTACTTACGTCGTCCCGGAATCAATCAACATTGACGGTCTAAACCTTACGCCCGCTAAGACGGGGTTACTTCGTGCTGAGAAGCACAAGAGCGAGTTACTTCACTTCGGTTACGTGACTCAGTGGAAAACTTTTTGTCGAGCAGTCTACTCACACAGCCCGGTCTTTCAAGACGACATATCTATTCCGAGACAGTTCTTCATGTTCTCCCGGTTTACGTCGGTCGACTCTGGTCCTGTCTGGCTATGGATTCGTGGACACATCAATCAGCTGAGTGGTGAAACGCCGACAGATTTACGTGTGGGAATGCCGATGCCTACTCAGAACTTGGCTGGACTGCCTGTTACCCTCACGGAGACACAGCGTAAAGCTGCAATTAACTCACAATTACATAATGGCCAAAAAGCTAATGAACAGGAGGATTGGCTTGAAGCTCAGCCTCAGCGTTTTCTAATGCTCGGGATTTCGGCTGACTCGTACGACTCGGTTATCTGGGTTACTTCACAGTTCTCATGATATCTGAATGGGTGGTGGCTGAACCGCAAGACCCAAGATACTATTCCATCTACATATGACGAGCTTGTCGCGGAGTTACGCAAGACGACGTTTCTTCCGAACATTCAAGACGATGCAATTAATGCTTTGCTCAACTTTACGCAGAGCAACACGATGAGTTACGCCTTCTACACTCAGCAGTACAACGACTTCTTACGTCGGTCTCGTCAGAACCTCACAGCCGATGTGCAGTGCGTGCGCTTCATTAACGGTCTGGCGAACTTTACGTTGAAGAACCAGGCGAAGTCACACCGAGCTCAAAAGGGTTACCAGATTACTCTTGTGGAGCTCCAGAATTTCTTAAATGACGTCGTTACGGACTCGCCGGAACTCGGCAACATGCGGTCTTCCGCTGGCCCATCTGCTCAACCAACGCGCAAGCGCAACCTAGAAGACCCTCTCGTCGACGCCTTTAAGATCTGGAAGCGTAATGGAGGTGGCCGTGGTCGTGGCCGTGGACGTGGACGTGGAAGCAACAACGGTGGAGGCCGTGGTCAAACATCTGGCCGCGTTGACTTTAACACTCTCGCAAATGCGATGACATCTGAGGAGCGCAAGCGACACATGGAGGAGGGACTCTATTTCAAGTGCCACAAGAAGGGACAAGGCACCTATGGAACCGACTCAGTCTAAGAAACAATGATGGTGGCAAGGTTGTTCTACCAATGAACTAGAGCAGCCGGCTACATCTACTGTTCGTTCTGAAACACATTTAGCGACATAGTTTGTCAAAACACCTTCGGCATCTCCATCGACTACAGTCGCGACACCTGCAACGCTAGTAGCAGGTCGTCGTCGTCAGACTAAGGAGAGACAGAGTCGTAAACCTGTAACCAAGCGTTCAATTGATTGGAAATTGGTTGACTCAGTCTTTGACCCTCTGCATGCACGATTCAACTTCACGCTGGAGGGATGTGCTGATGATGAAGGCTTAAACTCGCACGGTGACTTACCTCACTGTTCGCCGAGTGACTCGACTCTTGAGAGGGACTTGACATGAGAACGGGTGTTTATCAACCCACGGGAGTTAGCTGAGCAGATTGCACAGCATTTTTAAGGATTGTCGTCGAGCATCTCCGACATCTACGATGGCTGTTTTTGTACTACCAAAGTGGGCGAAGTTTACTCAACTGACTAAATACTGGAAACTCTACCAAGAATTCCCAGCAAGGACACAGCTTTTTACTCGTCAGTCACTAGAGGTGGTTGCTCTAGCTCCTTGGCATGTACAACTGTGGTTAGTCGACGCAGATTGTGCGTTTTACGATTCGACAACACCTACATCATCTGATCAACCTGCCTCGGTACCTGTACCTCTTGACGACACGGAACCGTCCATCGCTACGCTGCAACAATTTTCTTCGCCAACTACAGCCCTACTAACTGACCTCACGGAAGCTCGCCCGTTAATTCGAACTGAGCTGACTGTGAAAACTCATGATGGCGGACACTAAATTTCTGGATTAGTGGACTGCGCTGCGACGCTTGATTTTGTGTCAGAGGACTTCGTACGACGCCTTGCTTTACAGACTCGGAAGTCTACGACTAAGACCCCAGTTCGACTCGCCAACGGACAACGAGTGACTTCTTCGACAATCTGTGATGTTACTTTTGAGCTGGCTCGACACGAATTTCACCGGACTTTTTACGTCTTACGTGATTTACGTGCAGTTGACTTAATCTTGGGTTTACCATGGCTTGATGACGAACATGCCTCTCTACAGTTTGTTACAACCAGGGTTTTTACACTGATGGACGGCACAGCTGTAGAAACTACGCTCGAGGAACGACGCCCTTAGTGTCTGCTGTTGTCGTCTACTAAAATTCAGAAACTCATGCGCAAGACGCGCCGCAGCATGGGACGTCATGCTGAATTTTACGTCATTGAACTTACGCCAGCCGCTAAACAACCAACCGACTTTCACATTGGAGAGGAACTAACTGCAGAACAACGTGACAACTTCCGGTCGTTACTCTTCGATGACTTCCCGGAGTTACTGCAACCTGTCGACTCTCCACATGTAAGCCGAGAGCGGGATCATCCCATTGAAACAACTGGCCCAATGCGACGCCAACGTCTGAACAGATTGTCACCTGCGGAGCTCGCTGAGCTAAATCGACAGCTCAAAGACGCCGTGGAGGCTGGTCTGGTCCGTCCCAGCTACAGTGAGTTCGGCTCGCCAATTCTTTTTGTGCGAAAAGCTGATGGCTCGCTTCGTCTGTGCATTGACTACCGTGGCCTTAACGAGGTTACGCGTAAAGATGCTTACCCACTTCCGCGTGTGGATGACACTCTGGACGAACTTAAGGACGCGAATTTTTACACACACCTCGACCTCGCCTCTGGCTTCTGGCAAGTTCGAGTGCGTGACTAGGACGTTCACAAGACGGCTTTTTAGACCCCTGATGGCTTAATGGAATGGGTCGCCATGCCGTTTGGCCTGTGCAATGCACCGGCTACATTTCGGAGGATGATGAATGACATGCTTCGCGACTTTTACATAAGTTTGTGACAGTTTACCTCGATGACGTCTGTATTTACAGTCGAACTCTGGAGGAGCACATGGAGCACCTGCGTCTCGTGCTACAACGATTTAAGGAGGAGGGCTTGAAATTACGCCTTAAAAATGCTTCTTCGGACTACAAGAGATGGAGTACCTGGGCTATAATGTGTCAGCCGGTAAAATTTCGGTTTCCACAAAGAAAGTCGAGGCCGTTGCAGACTGGCCAGTGCCCAAGACGCAGAAGGAGGTTCGCAGTTTCGTACAGTTATGCAACTTCTATGCCAGATTCATACATCATTTTAGCGACCTTACGGCTCCATTGACGGACCTACTGCGGAAGTTTAAGCCACAGAAGGTTACGCTGACGCCTGCCTGTTTGGAAGCCTTTGAGACTCTCAAGTTGCGGCTCATTTCCGCGCCATGCCTGATCCTTCCGGAGGTCGGCTCGGACGCGACGTTCACCGTGGCTACAGATGCTTCAACAATGGGGATTGCAGCAGTCCTGTTGCAAGACCAAGGAGGCGGTCTTCAACCAGTCTCTTACTAGGCGCGTAAGCTGAATCCAGCTGAGCTTGGTAGCACTTACTCTGCGTACGACTTAGAAGCTTTGGCCGTATGCGAAGCTGTCAAGCATTGGAGGTGCTATCTTGAAGGATGCTCTAAGTTCCTTGTCGTAACAGACCACGACACACTGCGACATCGGCTCAGGCAACCGAACAACAGGCTGAACAAGCTGCAAGCAAGATACCTGCGAGATTTGCAACCGTTTGTGGGCTCGATGACACTTGCATATCGCAAGGGAGCTATGAACGAAGCTAACCCGTTAAGCCGGCGTCTAGACTTCGTACCTCAGGCCACAGTTCCCTTATTTTGGGATGGCGAGGTTCCGTCAGATCGAGAATTACGACGGAAGTCCCAGCTGGTGTTTGAAGACACACAGTTAAATTTACTGAATGTTAACGCGTTGCAGTTGAGCCCTGAGTTCGCTGATCTCATTCGCGAGGGGCTCTCACCAGACTCGTTTTATGGGGACGAGGGTGAGTGGACGAAAGACAATCGGATTGAAGCCAGAGACGGATACTTTTGGCGCCTCAATCGCCTCTGTATACCACAGAACTCTGAGCTCCGACTGAGATTGATCACAGAGCTGCACGAAAGTTCGTCAGCTGGTCACAGAGGAGTTGCTAGCACTCTTGCTAAAGCAATCGACAGATTCTGGTGGAAACGAATTCGCCAAGATATGAAAGATTTCTGTGAACGCTGCGTCGTATGTCGACGAGCAAAGATTCGACCGCAGATGGCTGCGACTCTTTACCCACTGCCTGTTCTACCCAGACCGTGGCATACAATTGGTCTTGACTACCTGACACACCTGCATGAGAGCAATGGCTTTAACAATGTGCTGATTGTAGTAGACCATCTAACTCGAATGGCCCATTTTCTGCCATGTACCGAGTCGATTACTGCCGAAGAAACTGCAACTTTGTTTTTACAGGGAGTCTACCGCTTGCATGGACTGCCCCGTGTGATGATTAGCGACCGCGACCCGAAACTCGTCAGTGCCTTCTGGCAGACACTTTGGCGACGCCTCGGAACGCGTCTGAACATGTCTTCCAACCGACATCCAGAAACGGACAGACTGACAGAGCGCGTGAACAGCACGTTTCAGCAGCTTCTTCGTTGCTTATGTTGCTATGATGGCTCTGATTGGACAACGCTACTACCGCAAGTGGAATTTGCGTACAACGCTTCGCGTGCACTCGGAATTGAGCATTCACCGTTCGAGGCTAACTTTGGGTTATCTCCTGAGGAGCCTCATGACCTGCTGTTCAGCATGCGACCATCGATTCCAATTTCGCAAGACGCAGCATAACGGTTAAGATTGTTACAAGAGGTACACACCATGGTACGCTCAGTGTTACAGTTACACAAGGATGAGATGCAAACACGCACAGAACCGTCTACAGCGCCACACTTCGCTAGAGGAGATAAGGTGTCAGTCGTCATAGCAAACCTTTTTCTGCGAGGACAACCGAACCGGAAACTCAGAGACCGACAGCTTGGCCCTTTTTCAGTGGAGGAGCAAATTGGGAAACACAGTTACAGATTGAAACTTCCAGCGACAGTACGCTTACATCCTGTGTTCCATGTGAACAACTTACGACCCTGCTCTACCGCACCACTACGATTAGCTGTCCCGGTAACTGTACCTGAAGGAGACGACGAGGAGTTTGCTGTCTCGCACATCCCTGATGTGTGCATCAAGTCGCTACCTGGACGACGAGGCAAATATCTGCTCTTCATGACACACTTCAGCGATGAAGACATTCCACGTGTCTGGCACCGATTGAACGAAGTACACCGGACCACAGCGTTACAAGATTTCTTGGAGACGCCCCAATGGCACAAGTTTGCCAAGACTCAGGCGTACATCGACTTCATGCACGCTCACCCAGCGCGCATTCTTGAGTCTCTCTAACTGCTTCAGTAAAGGAACTTAGAACCACGGAGGTCTGCCTCGCGGCGGCCTCAAGATCTGTCAAGAGGGGGAGGGTACGAGTGTGACGAGTACGGTCCTGCAACAGTACATTGCAGGACATTGCACATGTACTCGTTACTGAATCCAATTCGTGCTTTTCCATCGGACGGGCGTACAAACGTGGGTACGTCGCTACTGCAATATTCATAAGGGTGCTGATGCTACAGTACGACCAATACCTCTCGGTACCTACAGATATGCATAATTAATCTAACCAGCCAGAAGACGCGCCTAAGCGGGTTCTTCGATGCAAAAGAGGCCGCGTCGTGAAATCCAATGCTAGGCAGGCCGCGTCTCTAGACAGATGGCGACGGTTAGACACCCCTAACGCCTGACACGTAAGCGTAGCTTGCAGACGTAAGCAATCTGGGCAGAAACCTATTTAAGCCCAGTGCAGTAGAGGGAGGTGACATAACCATTTAACAATTCCATTGTTCACTTACAACATATACTGCTTAAGTACAGCAGTGAAACATCTTTCACCATCGTCTCTCGACAACATCATTTTGCCATCTCGCAACAACAGAACTAGACAGATTAGAACTGATTTGTGCTAGCGTTTAGCTTGAGGAGGCTAACCGCCACATGGTGGGATACTGCGTAGCGATTATTGCCGGCTGCTATAGATAGGGGGGGAAGAGCTCCGCGCGACGCGACGAACGGGATGTACTGTATAATGTACTAGTTTCGCGAGCCGTGCACCTCCTCGCGGTACACGGCTCTGCGGAAAAGCAACACGGCTTGAGGCTCAAGCCGTGTTCCTATTTGCCCGAGCCATGTTCCTATTTGGCCGGTACACGGCTCGCGAGCCGTGTACCGTAATTGGAATACCTGTAAAAGTGATATTTTCGGTACATGGCTCGCGAGCCGTGTACCGCATGTCTAATTGGAATAAAGGCTTAAGAAACCAGTTTATTATACAATACATCCCGTTCGTCGCGTCGCGCGGAGCTCTTCCCCCCTATCTATAGCGGCCGGCAATAATCGCGACGCATTATCGCTACGCAGTATCCCACCACCTACAGCCCCGTCTAGCATCGCTAGCACAGTCCGCCCGTTATACCTCGGCGCAAACGTTCCGAAGAGGGGGGCACGCAAGCCGGAAGCTGGCACTGGATAGAGGCGGATAAATAAGTTACATCAAAGTGGCTGGACATCAAGGCGGAAGTTGCGGGCGTGATCTTTGAGGTATCCGCCCGCCTTGCCCACCTGCCCGACTTGTCACAACCCGACACGCGAACTTTTGTATGTGACTCTACCCCACCCGCTTTAGGTTGCTGGCGAGTTGTTGGACGGTGAAGGGAACCCCCCTCTATTTTGGTCGGGAGCAAGTGGTCGACAGGTGGTCGGGAGGGCGTGACGGTAGCGGAGAGCGCTGGGGATGCACTTGACCGGGCAAGTTCCCGGTACCAATCCGGCCCGCAGGAACGGAGACTACCTTCGAGGAGCGCGGACGGAGACATTAAAAAAACATGCTGCAGGATGGAGACGGTTCTAGTTGGAGGGAGTTCCGGCGAGTGGGCGCGTAGGCGATTTTTCCAAGCGTCTAATTAAAAAGAACGGTTGTTATGAGGGGGTTGAGCTTGAGTGTACGCCACCGAAATGAAACAACAAGATCACCAACCTTGAGCTAAAAACTACTATACTTCTCTTGTCCATAGTCTGTCCCGTACATACTGCCGAACGTACTTCCGCATGGTTTATGGTCTGGCTTCGTCTTGTGGTTTTGTCCTGTACTTTATATGTACCGTACCCGTACTTCCCCAAAAAACCGGATCGCTCCGCCGGCCGCCTGTCGGTCTGGTCGCGGAGAACATTAACCGGATCGCTGCTCCGCCGGCCGCTTGTCGGTCAGGTCGCACCCACCGCGGCGCACACTCCGGTACGGTGTCGTACCCGCACTACCCCGGATTGTTGCCCGCCGGCACCGGCATGGCCTTGTCTCGTGGAGATTAGAGCCTCATGCCGAGATTCAGGTTACTGGTCTGGCGCGCACAGCACGCTCCGGCTGCTATATTTTTTGCGCCGCGCCGGTTTCATCGCGCCGGCCCACTCCGGGATCGCCGCGGCGGCGCACTCCGGCCAACCCACTCCGGCTCACTCCAACCCACTCCGGCTCACTCCGGCCCACTCCGGGATGGCCGCGGCGGCGCACTCCGACCCACTCCGGCTCAATCACTCCGGCCCACTCCGGGATTGCCACGCCGGCTCGCTCCGGCCAACCCACTCCGGGATCTCCACGCCGCCTCACTCCGGCCCACTCCGGCGCACTCCGGCCCACTCCGGGATCGCCGCGGCGGCCCACTCCGGCTCACTCCGGCCCACTCCGGGATTAGGGTATTCAAACCCGAGGGTGTACATGGGTGAAGGAGGGATGTAGAGGGTATGTAGAGGGTATGTAGAGGTCGGCAAACCCCTACATCGCCGTTTTTGCACCGCTTTCGGTGTGCATCTTTTGCATTTCGCGACGAGGCATGTAGGGATGTAGACGATTTGGGGATTTTAATCTCTCAGTGTGTTGAACCTCAACTCTTTTCTTTTTTCGCAATAGGACTTTTCTCAAAATCATCTACATCCCTACATCCCTCGTCGTGAAATACAAAATATGCACACCGAAACCCGTGCAAAAACGGCGATGTAAGGATTTCGCCGACCTCTACATAGCCTCTACATACCTACATCCCTCTACACCCCTCCGCCTCCGCCTCCGCCTGCGACGGACAACGTGAGTTCGCCTCCCGGCAAACTCGAGCACACTCTTGACCGCCTGAGTTCGCCGCCCGGCAAACTCGAGCACACTCTTGACCGCCTGAGTTCGCCGCCCGGCAAACTCGAGCACACTCTTGACCGCCTGAATTCGCCGCCCGGAAAACTCGAGCACACTCTTGATCGCCTGAGTTCGCCGCCCGGCAAACTCGCGGTGTCCCGGAGCGGCTTGAGTTCGCCGAAAGTTCAAACTCCCTCATTGCGTCGGCCAACCCACTCCCACTCCGGGATCGCTAAGCCGGCTCATTCCGGCCAACCCACTCCCACTCCGGGATCGCCACGCCGGCTCACTCCGCCGATTTAGATGATCTCCGGGGGCCTACATCCACCCTATATCCCTACACCCCTCTTGGTTCGCCCCCCCCGGCGCGCAGCCGCGCCCGCGAATATTCCATCGCGGTTCCCCGCCAATTCACGGTTATTCCCAAACGGTCACCAAACGGTCACCAAAACGATCACCAAAGCTCGAAGAGTATATTTAGTCTTTAGAAGAAAACACTGATCGAGCCTTGGTGACCGTTTTGGGGCCCGAAGGATGCCCCGAAGCCCCCCCGGCGCGCCGCCGCGCCCGCGAATATTCCATCGCGGTGCCCCGTCACACCCCTGTGAACCGGTCGCAACACTATATAGACTATATGTTACCACATTTTCCGCCCGTTATGGTATCGTGTACGTGATTGGATACTCATGCGGTTCAGCGATTTCCGGTCCGGCCGATGTCTCGGTGAACACGACAACACCGTTTCTTTTGATGGTAAACCCGGGTACGTTCCGAGGACGAGCCCAATTTATTGTGAACGATGCGGAGTTGTTCCTGCTCGGGTCGACCATTGTCCACATAAGGTCACCCTCCCCAATGGATGAGCTATACACGTAATCTAAACTTGAAACAAGACTACCGTCTAAAGAGAAATGGTGGGGTGTAGCGTCTCTATTTCTATCGTTTGAATGATAGTACAGCTTCCATGTGCTCTCAGGAATCACAACCGAATCCCCAAACGAGCTATCAACCAAAAAAAGCCAAACACCACCGCCGCCGGGTGGCATGACCGAAACGAAGAATTCCCACACTGTCGGCGTCGTATAGCTCCCGGCCGGCTGCGGCCCCGTCGTGTTGCCGCGGGCATCAATGAGCTCCACCCAAATGTAGTGAGTGCCACCCGCTAGCCCATCGGCCGTGGTGACGCCATCCAAGTACCTTTTGACGCCGGTGGCGTGGTTTTTCGTCGACGAGTTGAGCACCACCGCGGTGACGTCGGTGAACTCCGCCGGAACTTCGTCGACGGTGTGCGGTGAAGCCGTACCTCGGTGACACCACTCATTTTGGGGTAGAGTAAGATTTTTCGATGCACCCGGGGATATTCGGAGCGTTCTCCTCTAGCCGGCTCATCACATTGCTCGTGTGACGGATGAAATCCCCCTCCGACGTATATTCTGCATTATTCAGGTGACGGAGCGTGCATTCCGCGTTGATATTACGAACGACTTCACCGAAACGTGATGAATACTCGTTGTGCCGCTCCGTCTTATTCGGCCATTCGAGTCCCCGGTTCACCGCCGCCACGGACCCGCTGAGAAGTGAAAGGCATTTGCTGACGATGGCGGGTATCCCGGTGGTGGCCGAGGGCTGCCCGATCCCGTACGTGAGATTAAGACAACCCACACCGAGACTGAGTGCGACGGTGGTGAACAACGCCATGTCCGCACGTCCCTTGAAGAAAGAATAGGCATCCTCATGCAAGCGCTTGAGTCTTTTCGCGTGCGCGCGCCACTTCTCAAGCAAGGGATTTTCGATATGAACGGCGGCCTCGCTTTCACTCATTTTTGTTTTCATCTAAGAAAAATGGTGCCGGGTCTGATGTTAAGTCCGCTGACGTCAACCATTGTAAGCGTCCGGGGATCCTCCACCGTGTTCCCGATGCTATTTTGCCGGATGCTCGTGGTGAACCCCATGAGGTAGTTCCATGGCGGGAGGTACGTGGTTACATCGGGCCGATTGGTGTCCGACAGCCGCAGATTGGTTTCTAGTAAGGGCATGGTTGTTTTACTAAGTGTCAAAGAAAGAAAGAGTGATGGTAACACTGAAGGCATCGGAGGGGTTGACCTCTATCGAGCTCTCCGCCAGTTCCGGTGGCATGGTGTCCTCGTCGACGTCAAGGACGGTACCGGTTTCGAATTGTTGGGCGAAAATCTCAACAAAGCCCTCGTGGAGCCCCTCGCGCAGGAGATTACCGGGGAAGTTTGCAGTCCCGAACGTGTGACGGAAAGTCATTGCTCGTTTGGTATTCTGTAGAAGGTGAGACAAACAACGTACGCCGTAGTCGCGATGTCGGACAGTGGAGCAAAGCCCGAGGAGGTCCGCAAGCGGATTTCGATTTCGCCTACGCGGTCCAGCGGCCGCCGAATGGGGATGCCCACGGTGTCTTCGTTCACACCTTTAAGGCTGAGCTTTTGACCCACGCGCCTCTGTTCCTGGGACATAGGCTAGGACGTTCAGATTTTGGTACGGGTCTTCGACGAATGTATAGCTCGTTATTACAAGCCCGTAGGTTTGCGAGCCGAAGAGGTAAATCAAAGAGCAATGTGAGACCGCCACCTGCATCTCGTGCCGTCGTTCCGATCCGTCCGGAAGGTGCGGAAATCGACGGGGACCTTTTCGTTGGGCCCGTGAGCCATCATCCACACGTGAAAGAAGGGGGGATATAGGCTTCGCTCGGGCTCATCAACCCAGAACACAAGGCTAAAAGTGAAGTCGCTTATGAACGTCGGCGTCCACGGAAGGACGCTCGTTCGGAATCTCGTAGGGCCTTGGAGTAAGTAGAATGACATGTCCCCCCGGACAAGCTGAGATCCGTCGCATATCCCGGCGCACGTGTTGCTTTGCACGTAGTGGCTGTCTGCCATCTCCCCGTATACGCTGTCGCCTCGCCATGACTGCATAAATGCTAGAACGGCATCATGGTTTCCCGTCTCCCATGTCTTGTAAGAGTTTGATCGCTGAATCGATGGCGAGCAATGCATTATTGCCAGCGGGTCGAGCTCCACTCCTTTCATGCCGGTTATCGGTGTGCAACACTCGAGCGCGAAGCGGACGTGGGGCTTGCCTTGGAAGCCGGAGCCGTTTTGAAAGGCCGGCCGTTTTGAACGGTGAGGGAGTCCCTCGCCCCTACACCGTTCGGCCGAGCTTACCACGATCCTGCGACTTGCGGTCATTTGCATCTATTGTGTTAATCAATAGAAAACATTCAGCAGGCCATCGGCTACGATCACGATGAATGAATGGTAACGGGAAAACAAATCAACCGTGAGGCTTGTGGCGAGCTGCCCAGTTAACTGCGCAGTGAGATGGGATACATAAGTGGACACGTCTACACCATTCTGGGATAGCATGCTTTTGTGCGAATGTGACTCGAGGTCGATCGCGATGGCATGTGTGCCATCCGTCGCTGTCCAATTGGCATTATTTATCAAACCCATGTGCTCTAGGCATCCGTAGGCGTGAAACGCCTTCTGAGCCTCAGCAAACGCCTCCGAATTGGGGCCTATGGGTTTGGATGGGGTCAAAACTCCGTTGATCGTGAACTGGTAGCGTCCAGTGTCCAAGATTGGGTTTGTTCGTTTGGATATGTAGTCGGCCGTCGCGTAATTGCTGACATCCTTCCTAAAAATCCCGATCAATGTTTTCAAGGACTTGAAGGGCGAGCTGAAAGCCATCGACATCGACCACGAATTCGCCGGCGCAATCCACCGATGCTGTGAATACGTGGCGAAGGGGACGACGATTCCGCCGCTGTTCGCTTCCATCAAAGCGCGATCCACGGTCGGATCGAGGTGAATCATCTCGCATACGTATTCGACGTCCATAATCGCCCACGCCTTCGGGTTTGGGGAGGCCGCGTACAATTTGTCCTGAGATTCAATCGTGAGCTCCATGGTGAGATGGGTCCGTGCCATGGCGCCGACAGGGAGATACCTATGCTGCATCGTTCCGACGACGCCACTCATGAGCGGAATGCAAAAAAACTTCGAGGAATCAGCCGGCAAAGACGTATTGAAACCCTCGGCCACCGTGCCGGCGTAGTTCATTTGCACCGAGCTCCCCGTCAGATCGTACAAAGTGGCCATCAAGGCATTATACTCCTCGATGTTTTCAAGGACACCTCCCCCGGCTCCCCCACTCGCAGAGACTTTCAACGCCCGGAATACGGAGTGTGCTGACTTTTCTAGTGCAAGGACTTCATCGGACAGGTTGTACAGCATGAAACGCAAGTAGCTCTGCCGGCAATTCAAGTACTCGCCCCTATTACCAGTCGGCAGTACGAATCTCACGGTGTTTCCGGGTAAAAACTCCGTGGAGCCGTTTTCCGGAAATATGTGTACCTTGCTTTTGGTGGCGGGAGCCGCCACGGGCTTATTCCCATACACGAATGAGTCGCTGAGCGAGCTGCGGACTGCGGCCATGTGTGATGACGTGGTTGTTTTGTAGTACGTCTCAGAAAATATGTTCATCAACCCCTTTCGAGCTGGGAGCCCGCTCTCATTTTACCGTACGCCGATCAAACCGCCGCCGCGTGCCCTTTCATGCTACCGGCATCGACCTTCCCACTGGTCAGCGCACTCTCTACTCCACCCGCGATACCGCCGACCCCGGTGGCAATTGCCCCGACGGAAGCGAGGCCGGCGCCAAGAGCGGGGTTGAATGCGGCGACCGGCGCGGCCACGTTGAGCATCCAGCCCCCGATGTTTGTTCCGGCAACTCGCACGCCGTGCGCGACTTTCTGTCCGACGGTCCGCAGTTGATGCAACTTCTTGCCCAGATAGTGACCGAGGCCCATGATGATGTGTGTGTTTGCTATAACAACAGGTTTTTTTGTTTTACTTATCGTGTGTTCTGGGGTTGTATGCATGCGTCGATGGCCGAGTTGGCACAGGCACGGCCGGGGGCATCCCCCTGCCGGATTGCGCCATGGACGACGCTGCGTGCTTGAATTGGTCATGCTTCTGCATGGAAGTCGCATTTGAGCTCGCCGAAGCGGAGGGTCGAGAAGTAGAGGACGTCGCCTTTGCGGAGGACGTCGTCTTTGCGGAGGTCGTCGCCGTTGCGGAGGACGTCGCCTTTGCGGAGGACGTCGCCGATGTTGCTGCCCTCGAGTCTCCGATTACGGACGCGGATCTACTCAGCGGGTTTTGTTGTTGGAGAACGTTGGGCGCAACGACGCCCATTGCCCACCCCCTGGTGAATGGCTCCCGCGGCTGAATTGAGGCGGCGAAGTCGATGCCGCTGCCGCCCGGCGCGGCGTTTTGAAAACCGGTGTATACTTTACCCTATTGCGCGGTGTCTTTGTGGCCCTGCGCGCCTTCTTTGGAGGTCGCTTCAGCGTCGGCTTTTTACCCGCTGTCGTTGAGGGTCGGCGCGGCATCGTCTATACCTACACGATCGAAATTCTTGTATAGGTTCCCCGTGCCCGTGTCAGCGAACATGAAGGCATAGGGCCGGTCAAACATGTACCGCATGACCTCGTGCGCTTCATCCCGCGGAAGCGTGATCAACTCCTCGAATATCGTTGTGGTTTCCTTCTTGTTCCGGGGCTTGTACATCAAAAAGTGGCTGAGCGTCTTGCGTATGCAAAGCGGCAGCGAGTTAAGGCTAGGGATCGATGATATCATCCGGACTATATCGACGAATTTCGTGGTGTTTTCGGAGACCCCAAATGCGAAATGTACCCGAAATCACAGCGAAATGCGCTTGTAAAATATCGATTACACCATCGATCCCTAGCCTTACATCGAGTTGTAAGACTGAACAAGGATGATGATGGACAACCGGTAGTGGCGGCGATTGAATATCAGCTCGCGCAGAATGCGCTGGATCTCATTGTCTTTCAAGGACGCGGTCACGTCGTCTAGAATTAAAAGGCTGTTTTTCTCTTTTTCCGCCGCCAGCTTGACTGCCTCCCGAATTCCGTCGAGGGTCGCCCAATCTAGGTCGTCGTGCATTTTGTTGTGATTTATGAAGATGTTTCGCTTCAGACTCGCCACGGAGTGAGACGGCATGACAACGTGCACGTGATGGAACGCCTTGCGGTAGGCTTGCTTGCGGGATATGAGGTTGATGAGCATCGACGTCTTCCCCGTGCCCGCGGACCCGATGATCGCCATGAAAAATGGGCGATTCGGGAGGGGCTCCACCACTTGATCATGGATCTTTTTGTCGCACAGAAACGCTGGGGGGGTTCGCTTTGAATTCCGACCGTTCTTCGATGTTGAATCGCATTTAGCGCGCCGCCGTTTACAGTACCATCTTATTTCTTTCGGCGAAAGCCCCCATGTTACCGCCTCTAAGACCTCGTATTGCTCGTCCGTAAAGCCAAAACCGCCGTAATTTTCCTTCCACCACGCGTTGGAACCGTAGTTCGAGCTCCGGGCAAGGAGCTGGGGGTCCAACGGGGGCGCCTCGCTTGCGCGCACGGACGAAGTAGCGAGGTCCTTCGCGAGGGGCTCCTCGATCTCGCCTATGTTCTCGAGTAGAGACGAAGTAGACGCCATCCTTCTAGTTTATTTTCTAGCTATAGAAATAAAAATGACATGGGGCGAGGCAGTCTCGAGCGCGACGACAGTGACGGAGACGGTTCAGAACACGCCGCTCCTGAAGTACTTGGCGATCCTAGGGGGAGCGATGTGGCTGGTGGAGAGGTTCAAGCCGAGGCGCCAACCCCACCCCCGACCCCCGCCGAAAAGATAGTAGCGTGGGCGAAGATGCAGGCCGCCCTCCTGCGAGCTAGAACGGCTAAGGCGGAGAAAAGAAAGCAGCGGACCGATGCTCAACGAAATGCAACGGAACCTCAATTTTTCTTTGATATCGTGTAAAGATGCTCCAACAGGTTTATTTGGACACGGCCTACGCCGATGTTGTGCTCGTAGAGGGCACCCATGTCTTCTCGATCCTCGACCCTATGACCGTCCCCCAGGGTTTCACCATGCAGGTTTGGCTGCTGAACGCGTGGTTGCCGCATACCTATTACAGCATATTTGACGGCTACGACAAGCTGGTTCTTCACTACTACGACGGTGGTGAGGATCCGGGACAGCCGGTCACCATAAAACTTCCCCGCGGCAACCGGTCGGTCGACGACATCGTTGCATTCCTCAACGACGGGCGGTTGAATGAGTACGGGCGAGTTACCACGAGAACACGAATAAGCTGTCGCTGCGTGGAATGGAAAGCGCCGAGCACCATGTTGTGATCGGGGAAGGTGAAATTGATCACTATTGCTCGGACGCGTTAGTCGACGTCTTCAACCGGTATTTCAGCTACATTAGCCTCCGGCTCAGCGACGACGACGGGCGGACGCTCGACCTTAACGGCGGCCGCTTTACTACCGCCACGCTAAAAATAGCTTTTATTAAGTTTAACAATGAATCAATCCCGGCAAGCATCGGTGCAACTGCAGCTGAACGGTCGCCGGGTGGTGGAGGTGGACCTCAGCCAGGCCGAATCGCTGTACCGGGAGCTAGCGGCCCGCGTGACGGTGGAGGAGACGGAGAATGACCGGCAGGACACGGATATTGATGAAGTTAAATTGGACCTCGTAGCTCTGAGCAACAAAGTGATAGGGTTTGAGGACGACTTCAGCGACGCAAACATCCGCACCGACAACATCACTGCCGTTGGGTTTGATACCGACATCTCCGTGGGCGCCTCGCTCTTGCCGACGACGGTTCCGGTGGTCGGGCCGATTCACTCACTCGGCAGCGAAACGCACCAATGGAAGACGGTGCATACCGAAGAGGTTGTGCTTGCTGGAATGAGCTTGAGTAACACCTTGGGGGAATTGAGGGGGGATATAGACGCCATCGAGGATCTGAATCTTGTGCAACACCTGAAGGTCGAGGGAACCGGGTTGATCGGCGTCGACCACAACAAACGCGACTTCGGGGCGTTGGACTATCCGTGGTGGACCATCTACACTACCGACATGACCGTAAACGACAACATAAATGCAAACATGCTCAAGTCCTCCCGCTCGGATACCGATGACATCTCGGTGTACGCCAATCTCACGCCGAATAACATTGAAATAGGTGGGAACACGATTGGGACGGATTCAAAGCCTTGGCGCACGGGGCACTTCCACAACGTATACGCCAAGAACCTATTTGGGCAAAATGAGGAAGGTTACTCTCGCCGGGCGCTGCTTGACGGGGACTAAAACGTGTCCAACGACATTCTACCGCAGGCTGATAAGAAATTATATTTCGGTTCAATAACGAGACCTTTCAGCAGAGCATTCTTCGAGGAGTTGCTAGGGCAAGATGCCACGGGGACACCGAGGAGGGCACTGCTAGAAGGAGGTGACTACGCGACGGCCAATCATTCGCACGACGACGACTACGCCGTTGTTGGGCACACGCACGACGACGCCTACGCCCCGATTGCACACACGCACGACGACGCCTACGCCCCTGTTGCACACACGCACGATAACTACGCTCCGGTTGAGCACACGCACGATGACTACGCTCCGGTTGAACACACGCACGACAACTACGCCACAACCGGGCACGCGCATGATGACTATGCCCTTGTTGAACACGCACACGGCGACGCCTATGCCCCTACTGCACACACGCACGACGACGCCTACGCCCCGGTTGAACACACGCACGATGACTACGCCACAACCGGACACACGCACGACAACCACGCCCCGGTTGAACACACGTACGATGACTACGCCACAACCGGGCACACGCACGACGCCTATGCCCTTGTTGAGCACGCACACGACGACGCCTACGCCCCTATTGCACACACGCACGACATCGAGGATCTGAATATCGTGCAACACCTGAAAGTAGAGGGAACCGGGTTGATCGGCGTCGACCACAACAAGCACGACTTCGGGGCGTTGGACTATCCGTGGTGGACCATCTACACTACCGATATCACCGTAAACGACAGCATAAATGCAAACATGCTAAAATCAAGCCGCTCGGATACCGATGACATCTCGGTGTACGCCAATCTAACGCCGAATAACATTGACATCGGTGGGAACACGATTGGGACGGAAACGAAGCCTTGGAGGACGGGTCACTTCCACAATGTGTACGCAAAAAATCTATTTGGCCAAAACGAGGAAGGTTGCTCGCGACGAGGGCTGCTCGACGGGGACCAAAATGTGTCCAACAACATCTTGCCGCAGGCTGAAACGAAAGTAGATTTCGGCTCAACAACGAGACCTTTTAGCAGGGCATACTTCGAGGAGCTGCTAGGGCAAGATGCCACGGGGACACCGAGGAGGGCACTGCTAGAAGGAGGTGACTACGCGACGGCCAATCACTCGCGCAATGAGTACGCGACGGCCAATCACTCGCACAGTGAGTACGCCTTGACTACGCATACGCACACTGGGTTCGCCCCAACCAACCACTCGCATGACGACTACGCCGTTGTTGGGCACGCACACGACGACGACTACGCTCCTATTGCACACACGCACACTGAGTACGCCTTGACTACGCATACGCACACTGGGTTCGCCCCGACCAACCACTCGCATGACAACGTTTACGCTCCTATTGCACAGACGCACACTGGGTTCGCCCCGACCAACCACGCACACGACGACGACTATGCCCCTAGTGCACACACACATGACGATGACTATGCCCCTATTGCACACACGCACAACGAGTACGCCCTGACTACGCACACGCACATTGGGTTCGCCCCGACCAACCACTCGCATGACAGCGAGTACGCCCCTATTGCACACACGCACACTGAGTACGCCACTACCGGACACTCGCACAACGAGTACGCCACTACCGGACACTCGCACAACGAGTACGCCCTGACTACGCACACGCACACCGGGTTCGCCCCGACTGGGTACACGCACAATGAGTATGCCCCGCTAAGCCACACGCACAACTACTTGCCTTTGGCAGGGGGGGCCGTGAGCGGGAACATCATATGTGTGCAGAGTGTGGTAGGCACGGATAATACCTACCCGGGTGAATTCCAATTGGTCTCTCGCCGGGTAGGGGATGCTCGATGGGCAAGGAAGAGCCATACTCACGCATGGGATACCGTCACGGACAAACCGGAGTGGGTCGACAAGTTCAGCATGTCCAACGTCGGACCCTACATGTACCCCACACAACCCAATAACATCGACGTTGTCGTATCCGATAGTATTTCCCCTTTTATCCACGACACGTACAACCAAGGTCAAGACCAAATGCAGTGGGCTCATGTATATGCTAGATACGGGGTTTTCAAAAATTGTGTTTCTTTTGGAACGAATGAGAGCGATCCGAGAATAACCAATTCATACGGAACTCTTGTGACTCAGCAGCTGAAAGTAGAGAACGCGCCGACGAAGGATGATGACGCAGTGACCAAGAAATACGTCGATGATTCAAAACGTTCCATAACTTGGCTAGCGCTAAGCGAAAGGCCAGCATGGACGAACTACATATCCCTAGGCGGCACGACTGACACCGTCACTATCGGTAGCAACAACTTTTGATGCGGTGATCTCATGCCGAACCAAGCAAGTGAATACAATTTGGGGCATGTTTTCACGCCATGGAAATACATTTACACAAAAAATATTACGTTTCTATTGGGGGGCTTATGCTCGACCCCTAACCTCATTGTGACGGACTTAGCTACTTTCATGGGGAAGGCTTTAAGAAACGTGGGTGCGCCGACAGCCGACGCCGACGCCGCCACAAAGAAATACGTGGACGACACAGACGCAGCTACCCGAACGTACGTGGACGACATAGACGCGGCGACAAATTCACGAGTAGCAAATGTGGAGGCGGCGATTCAATTTCAGCTTCTCCCAACAATCAATTCGCATATTGTCACCCACTTGACCGCGGAGGTGGTAAACAACGGCTCTTATGGGACAGTTCGCCTTCGAAACATGGATATAATTGTACCGACCAACGCAATACCGTCGGATGTGAGTCCCCGAATCACGGTAACACTTTATAAACAACCACTTGAGATCGGGTCTTCTACTTCGAATGAGTCGTCAAGCTCCGCTCAGATTAAATTCGGGCAACTTTATTTTGAATTTTCCAACCGAGATATAAATTCCACTTACTCACAAGGATACGGCACAAGCCCGCTCGTACGAATAACAGTGTCCCGTTTAATTTGTTTTTCATCGGTCAACATGATAACCAACGTTACACACTGTTTGAAAGAGCAACAAGCGGGGGTCATAGAGGATATTTGGCTGTAGACGCAAACTACTAGTTATGAACGCCGGCGCCTCGTCTTCTGCTGTTGGGCCGACTCCACCGCCCTCTGTGTTGTCACGCGTTTGCGCACCGGACGGCCAAGATTTGGCGGTGGGGGGGCTGACTTGGGCGATGCGGGGATTCGTTTGCGGGGTGGGGGCGCTCGGGCGCTAAGCGCATTGACCGGCAGCTTCTTGGTGCGGGTGGGGGCGCTCGTTGTAGCTTTGGCGTTGCTTTCCCGGCGCTCCTCCAACTCCTCCTCTTCCTCTTCCTCAGCCTCATCCTCTTGAACGGGTTGGAAGGCTGCCGTCGGCACGTTGGTCTTCGACTTGGTGGCCAAGTGGCTATCGAGGCTGTCAAACGTCTTGCGCAAATAGCCAATATTGACATCACTCGCATGGTTGAAGAAGCCGGCGGTCTTTTCGCTGATCTGCGTGGCGGTGAGCGCCGGCTTGCGGCGCGACATTTCCCGGTGTTTCCATGTTACTTGGGCGTGGCGCACGTCCAGCGGCGTTATGGATGTGTCAATGATCCGGCCATTGTGGAGCTGTTTAAAAATCAAACCGGCGGCGATGAAGGCCTTCTTCACCTTGGGGCCGGCGGGGAGTGGGAGCCCGTCCTTTTTGCGACCGATGCCCACCAACCACTTCCGGTCGGTTTCGGGGTGCCCCGGAGCGAGTGTCGCATCGACAGCGGCCTTGATGTCGGAGTGCTTCGAGAGGTCGAACGAGTAGGGCGTCCCGAAGCGGCTCTTCCCGTTCTTGAAGTGCGCGATGTAGATCTCCCCGGAGAGGCGGTTGTACCAATCCTCCCGGGAGGGGTCGCCGACCGTGGGGTCAAACCGTCGGCCGTCGTCGCCCCGGATCTCGATGCCCCCCAGGTTGTCCCGCAACCCGAGTAGCTTCACTTGCAGGAAGGCTCCCAGCCAGGTGGTGGACAGCCCCAAAGCGCTCTTGATTTTGGGGAGGTAGCGGACGAGCATCTCGTAGCTGGGGACGGCGTGCAAGTCACTCTTCGCCTTATTGCCTTGCACCTCGCGGTCCGCATGGATGGCTTGAAAGAGGCCGACTTCACCCTCACCGAATCCACCGCGGTACGTTTGAAGCACGTCCGTCCCGAGGCTGTCCCGGAAGACCCCCCACGCGCCGAAGGTGGTCGTGATGTGCCCCAGCTTTTTTGTGTAGCTTTCGGTAACCTGCTTGAGCGCCGTGGACTTTGTCCGCGCGCGGGCGCGCTTCCCGGCGACGGAAGTAGTGGCCACAGAGCCGCTAGACACCTCCTCGTCGTCATCATCGTCCCGGGCGGCCACCGCGCCGGCGGCGCTGTCCATGGCCGTGGCGTCGGCCTCCACTTGGATGATAGTTTTTGTGTTTTTCGCCCGGAGCCAAGCCATCACCCCCTCGGCGTCGCGAAGCACGGGTACGGCATTATCACCGGGATCCGCCTTGACGAACTCAGTGCGGATCTGGCGGAACGTCCGGCGAACGTCGTCAAGGTAGACCTTGGAGTACGTCTCCGCGACGAGCTTGCCGTCCCGCATGATCTTGCGCGCGCTCGACGTCCCCATGTTGTGCTTCTCAACCTCGCCGCTCCAGAAAGTGTCGATCTGCGCCCAAGTGATCGGGGAACCGCTGCCCTTCTCCGGAGTCTCCTCCAAGCATTGTGGGTAGTCCGGGCGAGGGGGCTGCGCCGGGGGCGCAGAGGCTTGAACCCTGGGGAGGTTGAGGGGGGGGAGGGGGCTCTTGTTGGCGTACAACCCCTCAAGCCCCACGCAGTGGGCGTCCTCGAGCACGGCGCGGAAACGATGGTCCAGCGCGCGAATGCGGTTGATCTTCCGCTCCTCCCACCGGTGGGCGGCGAGGGTTTTCGAGGAAGGTTTCCTGCCGTCAATGATACCGCGGACGGCAGATTTGAATCGCTTCTCCTCCGCATTGGCCGCGTAGTACGCTTTGGCGCACGCGCGCTTAACAGCGGGCGAATCCGGCATGGCTGAGTTGGTGTCCTTGGAGATAATATTTTTTTGTCCCCTTACGCACACCGCCGGTTTAAATCCCGGATATCACACGCACCCCCGATAAGGCGGCGAGTGTTCGCGCTGAGTCGGCTCAACGCGCGATGTAATTATCTCCGGGTTTATAAAGCAAACAACATGGTCCGTTCCACCACCGCCTCTTGCACCGCCACATCCGCCGCATTCGCCGCATCCGCCGCCATGTCCGCCGCATCCGACGTCACGGACTCTGTAGAAAACATATCGGAGGTTGAGCTCAAGCGGCTGGCGGCGATGCAACTCCTTCATCTCCAAAAAGACCGAGAGCGGGCGCGCCAGTACTACGCCAAACACACGGAGGCCCGCCGGAGAGCAAATATCGAGCGTTATTACCGGAAGAAAGCCCAGAAGCGTGCCGTTGCGACCGGTGGGGAGGCGGGAGCGTGCAAGACAAGCTAGTGTTTTTTCTTTGTAAGTGAAAGAAACTTCATTACAGTTCAGGGAGAGGCCGGGGGTTGGCATGCACATCTATTCATCGTCACTGGTGTCGTCATCGTGAGATCCTGGGGTATTCTTCTTCTCCCTCAAATTCAGCAGCACCATCCCTTTCATCTTTCGGTCCATGTCATAACCCATATTTCTCAGCTTTTGGCTGAGCTGATGGCTATGCTTGATTTGGAGCTGCTCAAAGTAGCTACGCTCCACGCGAAGAACATTCCATACCTCTTTGAGGGAGACGAAATTGCCCTCGGAGGCGACCTCGAAGTATGTCTTCATGAACTCCCCAAGAATATTGTTATCGCCCACGTAGCTCTTCGCGTCATCTCTCACACTGGTGGGCGTCTCGAAGGCGAAGCCCTGCTCGTTGAAGGTGCGAATGAGATAGGCCAAAAAAGCCGCGCCGTACATTTTGGAGCAAAACTTGGCTTGCAGGGTGGTGTCGATGGGCCTGTGGAATTCCATTGCGGGGGTCTCCATGAACTTGTTTTTGAAGCGGAAGAGGCGCAAGCGGCGCTCAATGCCTCCGGAGCTGTCGTCCACGCCGGGGATCTCGTTAAAGCACAAAATTATGTTGGCTACGCATCGAAACTCGTCTGCCGTCTTATACATGTCCCTAGCTTGGATGAGGTCGTGTCTTGAGCATTGCTCGAGGAGCCCAGACCGGAGCTTGTCGCCGGGTTCCGCCTCGGAGGCGATGACCACGCGCCTCCCCTTCAGCTTGGCGAGCTCGGAGCTCAGAACTGATCCCGAATCGGACCGTGTGGCGAAGAGGCCCGCGCTCGGCTCGTAATAGTATTCCCCGAAGTATGTAGCCACTAGGTTCTTTGTGAGCCCCTTGCCGTTAGCGCCGGTGCCAGACCAAATGTGGAAGACGTCATTCGGGCGGTCGCCTACCACTGACGTCGCCAGCGCGTTAATCATGTAGCGCAACTCATTCGGTTGGTGCATGTTTCCATGGGCCTCCATGACCTCCTCGGTGAGGCCCTCGTTCGCCTCCAGGTCGGCCCGAGTGTGGCCCGTGCTCATGGACACCTTATCCTCGGGCGGGCCCTCGCGGAACCGCTTCTCTCGAAAGTCGTAGACGCAGTCCTCGCAGCCAAGCAACATATCGTCGCCGTCGAGGCGGTTCAACCACCGCGCTCGGTTCGGGTCGTACTTGTAAAGGCTGCGCAACTCTTTCACAAGGTCAATCTTGAACTGAATTCTTCCGACCGCCGCCAACATCCGGCGCAGCGTCTACTAGGCGTATTAGTCGGGGATTCCGCACAAGTCGTTGACGGGGAGCTCTTGCTCACCGCCAGCCGTGTGGTGGACTTGACGCGGACCAAGTCGGTGTTTGTGCATAGCAACCTCCTCACTCAAAACCGCGACCCGCGCACGCGGCGCGTGGGCGATATCCGAGCAAAGATACTGAGCTCAGCCTCTCCGTTCTCCTCCCCGCCCTCCCCGTTCTCCTCTTCGCCCTCCCCGTTCTCCTCTTCGCCCTCCCCGTTCTCCTCTTCGCCCTCCCCGTTCTCCTCGGCGATCTCTTTCTTGGCGCGCAGCTCCTCAACCGCCTCACAAATTGCCGCGTGCACATCGTTGCTGAGCACGCGCACAAACTCCTCCACACCGTCCGATATGCTTTCCCATCTCGGCGCCCGAAACATGTAAAAGCCGGTGACATTGGCGATGTATACGAACCGATCCGGAAACATGTTGTTTACCGCCCTTGCCAGCAGCCGGTGGCCATTCTCCCACGCCGCCGCTATCAAATCTGTTGATAGCTGACTCACCTCCCCTGTGCGAGCTCCGGCGACGACCGCATCTCGCCACGCACGGTCCTTGTCGCTCAGCTCCAACGGCTTCATAGTGAACGTGCAGTCAAGCTCGGTTTCCGCGCGGACGTATCGACCAAGCCCGTCAATATCCACCAACGACGCGTCCGCGGAGTTGACAAGGACCCCATCGTGAATCAACGAAGCGATGTAGACGCCCGAGCGTTTCAAGTAGCCCATGGCCTTGGCCATGCACGTCGCGTCAAGGTCTTGCAGCCAAAGAGCGAGGGCCGTGTTCTCCAACGGCTTTCCGGTGGCGGAGTTCTTGATTTTCGCTGCTTGGATGTACTTCACGGACTCCGCAGCGGCCATGAACTCCCGCTTGCAGGCGTCGATATCCGCGTACACTTCTTGGCAAATTGCGTGAAGGGCGGTGTCGACCGATATGTTGTGCTCTTTCTTCCATGTGTTGACGGACCCACCAAAGATGAGGATGATGAAGAGTTGATTAGCCACCGACTTGGAGACATTGGCAGCCTCGGCGACGCTCGCGAGGTGTCCATCGCGCCCATCGCAGTACGCTTGAAGGGCTTGCGCGCCGGGGAACTTCCCAAGAAGCAGCCGGAAATGCGCGTTCTCCATGTCGACCTCCGTGTACATTCCGCTGGTTAGCACACGACGCATGATGCCGAGCATGTTTTGGTAGCATACGCAATTGGGATAGGGATAGTAGCGTCCAATGGCGACAGTCTCATTAGGACCCAACACATACTCCCGTTGCTTGTAGGTGACCTCCGATATACCGATGGGTTTTTTTTGTGCATGCTCTTGCCCATGGATATATGCTCTTGGCTGACATGGGAGTCGGGGCGTTGGAACGCGAGCATCCGCAAGAACCGATCATCGTGGTAGCATTCTGTGAGGGTGACGGACATGGCGGCGCTGTTGAGGGCGGAGGCTTTATTCATGGCAATGGTTGATATGCTCATGGTGGATTATTGGTTACCTTATATACATTTCCCGGAGACAATACATAAAAGACTGCCAGCCGCACGTCATGCGGCCGGCATGGCGATCCCGGAGTGGGTCGGTGCATGTCTTTTTCCGCCT